>VYZQ01051186.1:27899-51585 GCA_013400655.1 Mystacornis crossleyi
AGAGATGAAGATGATTTTGGATCTTTTTTCCTCACTCTTCTTCTTTCCTGGACTACTTCACACTGAGGTGGTGGCCCCAGCAAGGAGGGCCTACGCTGTCCCCGCTCCAATGAGAAAAGCTACCTACAGAAGGACTTTAGATTTTTTTTCCCAGGTTTTCTCTCTGTAGCGAGGGGGGCTTATCCCAGAGATAGATGAAGAGAACCATTGGGTTTTTTTGGAATTGCTCATCCTTAAACTTGTACCCCAGTAGTTAAAAGTGAACCCTCGAAAACAGTTGTGGAAAGGCTGTAATCGAGGGGAGGGACTCTCACATGTCAACAGAAACCCATCCCGGGTGGCTGCTGTGCTGTGATGTGGATGCCATGAGAAGATTGTTCTTGTGGAAAAGTTCGATAGCGTGAGCAAAAGAGACTCCTCTCCCTAAATGGACTGATGAAAGATTGTTACAGAGTGGCAACCGGACTGAAATGATTTTAAGTTTGTGTCTTTATACTGGGTAAAAGGGGGAGGTGCTGGACGGAAGAAGGAGGTTAATTTGCTTTAATTCCTTTTTATTTCACTTTACTTTTAATTGTAGCAATAAACTTCTTCATATTCTTTAAAGTTTGGTGCCTGCTTTGTATTCCTCCCTGTTCTTATCTCACAGAAGGGGAAAATGCGAACAAAACCACTACAACTAATCAGTCCCAAACTAAAGGGGAGAACCAGATACATCACAGAATAATAGGATATTTGGGATTAGAAGGGACTTAAGATCACCTAGTGCCACCTCCCCCTGCCATGGGCAGGGACACCATTCAGTAGAACATATAAAGTACAGTGCTGGATAAAAGGAGAAAAATAGAAGCTTAATTTAAAGCCTATAGTGTGACAGAGAAGTCTGACATGACTACTACTGTTATTTCTGCACGTACAGTGAGGTATAGAATTTTACAAGTTTACAGAGTTAAGTATTGGACAGTGCTGGAAGAAACATTTGTTTTATGTAAATATATTCTTATAGAGGATCAGCTACTGAAATGAGTAGTAGAAAGCAAGAAGAGTTTAGGATTTTTATAGTAAATATTATCTGTGCAATATGGTGTCAAAGTCTGTTCAAAATGTGAGTAGTTCAATTTAGTTTGGTTATTTCCTTTCTCAGAAACCACTGCTGTATACTGAAATTATTTTCTTTTCTGATTGGAACACAATCTGTGTGATCACATTTGTAACTTGTCGAACTTATAAGGACCAGCTGCAATTAGATGGGCTATAGATTTCTACATTTTTAAATCTGGAATGTTTTTCTTTTTTCCAAAGGCAAAAATTCCACTTTCATTTCTTTGTAGTACCAGGACTGGGAGTACCCTTCCTGTCAATTTTTTTGGAATAAGCACATAGTTTTTATCTCCTCACCATTTCCTTGTGTTAAAAAAGGACAGTTGTGTAAGTAAACTAAAGGTACAGAACACTCTCTGCCAAGTTTTTGTGCTCTGAAGCTTTCATTTTCCCCAGCAGCATGACACCTTAGCAACAAAGCAATACAATAATTAGTCGTCAATCCTAATGACATATGTATGAAGATCTTAAGTTTAGAACATATGTGAGCTGCCCAAAATCTTAGATAATTTAATTGATGTATAAGCAGCATCCCAGCTCCAAATGTTCTGGAAAGATAAAAGCTGAATTGTTGTCTATATAAACCTCATAGAGATTTTTACAGATAGCCTTGAAATTTGCCTTAAAACTAATCTAGACTCAGAAATTTTTAATAAAATATTCTATTGGAAATACACGAAATACAACATATTCTGCATACATTCTTGCATACAACATATTCTCATTGCTTGTTCTCAAGCTGTGCTTTTGCCATCCAGGAACCACCTTGTCATACTGGAAGGACTGTCACGTGGATTTTTCAGTGCCACAGCAGTTGAGTCTTCAGTAGTAATACTAAGAAAAAAGTCAGGATTGTTTATGCTCATATTTGCAACCTGCAGAAGACCAAAACTATACTGGGCATCAAAACTTGCTAAAATGAGATTTCACAAAAGGGTATTGAAGGGCTTAAGACTAATGCTATGAAAGGTCTTTAAAAGAGCAGTAACACAGGTTTGTTTGTTCATATCAAACAAAAAAAGCCCCAGAACTGCCAGAAATAGCAAAGGGTGAAAGTCTTCTGGTTCAGGATTGGGTGTAAAATTCATAAATAGTTTCAGCAGGTTGGTTCATGCCATTAGAAAGATGGAAACTTAGGAAGATGACAGTTCGGTTATTGCCAGGTTCATATATGAATGGAGATGATACACTCCCCCTATATTTCAAAATAACATTAAAATAAGGCCCTTGATGCAGAAACTGAAATGTGAGTCAATGAATAACACACCTGTATTTGCTGCACTTCACTTCTTTAGCTTGAATTTACACAGCAAAAAAAGAATTTTGCCCTGCAAGTCACTCACTGAACATCAGAGAGCCTGAAATGAGCAAAGACATGCCACAAAGATGGAATATGTCTGTCCCAAATTCTGGGCTTGAACAGGAGCAATGCAGAATGCTTGGGGTTATTGCGTCTATTCACCCACAGAAAAATCATATAGTCACATCCTCCTTGCTGACATGTCCACGGATGAGAAATACAGCTCATGTGGAACCAACCTTTTGCTTGAATCCTTAGGAATATTTGATACATCAATATCAAATAAAATCTGAAGGCGAGATTATGTTAAGACTGGGTCTCATAATCCCACTGCAAAACAAAACTAGTCTATTTGTATATTCATTTTGTTAACTTCAATGTCTGCCAGTCTTGATATATTGTAAAGTGCAAATTTGTCATGAACTAATAAAAACCTGGACACTACAAAACTGTGATTTTGTTCAGATTTTGTTCTAACTGTTAGCTATATGCATAGAAATACAGAAGGTCAGACTTATAGTTCAGCCATACCACTACAAAAGTAGAGAATCTGTTAGTGTAGTTTTAAGGTGACAGCTTCCTGCTAATCTAAGAAGAACAGATTTTTATTTTCATCAACTTAGGTTATTTTACTAAAATATAAATCAGTGGTGAACTGTTTTGTCATGGAGGAGTCGGGTAGAGGTATTTTAAAGCTTAACAGGATCATGATGTATTTTCTGAAAACTGAGTGCATTCCAATAGATAAATTCATAAATATTAATGATCAAGCAAGTTTCTTTCCTCAGTCTTTTAGGGCTCTTTATGATATTGACAATCTCGCACGCGCGCGTGTGTGTGTGTGTGTGTGAGATTCTATCTGTGCATGTGTTCTTAAAGTCACATGTCTTTTCCCTAAAATTCAGGTCTACCTTCCTGTACAAAATCCCCTTCTAGCTAAGGTAGAAATTGAAAATTTAATTTGATATGTGCTACTGTGTCTGTGAATCTGTAATTTTATCTGCATTACACTATTTCATCTTTTCAGTTCCTTAGCAGGATGCTTATGCAAAGTTGAATAAAAAAGGGATATGAAACATCATGTTTTTAAAAAAAACTATTTGATATTTATCAAAATATCAACTATTTTTTGACAACATCAAATGCCACTCCTCAGTTCTGTAGCAGATATTATGGGAAGTAGCAGTAACATCTGCCTTCTGCAGAACACAGATTGTGAGACTCTTCAGTTCACAACTTTACTTGGAGCAAGGACCTCGCTGCAAGGATGTATCTCTATCAAGGTGATAGAACAGTTATATCTGGGATGCTGTTCCACAGCTGGCTGTTTCCTCTGATGCAGTTCAACTGTGAGTAATAATGTTTGATTAAAATATTATTCCACAGGCCTCATGTCATTTGTTTCCAAATTCACAATGAAATATTCTGGAGCACAGCTACAGGTTACAAGTGTAGGAGGCCTCATTCCATGGTACTCAGCGCAAGGCTTGCAAAGGGAGGCTGGAGAGCAATGTAGGTTCTTCACTCTTCTCCTTCACCTTTGCTTCTCTGCCTCATGTTATTGTCCTGAATCTGCACCATTGCTTCCAAACCAAGTATTTCTGACAGAAGAGGAGACCACACACTTTCATTCTGCTCCTTTGATTCTGTCACTCAGCCTTGGGTAACTTTTGTAACGTACAGAACTACAACCATCCTCGAGGAGTGGTGTGAGTGAGGGCAGAGAGGCCTTGATAAGGTGGAGGGTCCTGAGGGGAAGCCATACAAGGAGCGGCTGAGGTCACTTGGTCTGTTCAGCCTGGAGGAGACTGAGGGGAGACCTCATCGAAGTTACAGCTTCCTCATGACGGGAAGAGGAGGGGCAGGCACTGATCTCTTCCCTGTGGTGACAGTGACAGGATGTGAGGGAGTGGCCTGAAGTTGTGTCAGGGAAGTTTAGGCTGGATAGGTAGGAAAAGGTTCCTCACCCACAGGGTGTTTGGGCACTGGAACAGGCTCCCCAGGGAAGTGGTCACAGCATCAAGCCCAACAGAGTTCAAGAGGATTTTGGACAACACTCTCAGGCACAGGATGTGACTCTTGGGGATGTCCTGTGCAGGGCCAGGTGTTGAACTGGATGATTCTTGGCGGTCCCTTCCAGTTCAAGGTATTCTATGATTCTAAATCTCTTACAGAAATAAGGTCTTGTAAGTTTGTTTCTTATGACCTACACAAACCGGGACAAACACTGCAGAGCAACGAGACCAACAGTAACAGCCCAAGAAAGAGCTGTGAAGTTGTCTTCCATGCATTTTTATGCATTTACTATGCGTAACTCTGCAGATAAAGAAGGAGACGAGCTAGCATTGCTGCACATGGCCAGGGAAAATCTGGCCTGCCAGGAAAGGATTGCAATCTGTGGATCCTTACAAAGGTGCTACCATCGTGTTTAGTCATTTACTTGAAACTGGTCACCATAAAAACGACTAAGAACTACTCAGGACAACAGCTCTAATGGGACAGTGAAGATGACTTGCAGTTATGCAGAGGAAATACAAATTTGAGGACAAGGATTATGGGAACTGGAACAGTAAGTGAGAACACCTTTATTTAAAAAAACAGTGCTTCTACCACTTGAGTGAGGCAAGAAAGGCTTGATGGCATCAATAAGTATATTCTAGAGCAGTAACGATTCCCAAATAGAAAAGGGCACTGGGATGGAGAGGATTTTGTCCCTGTCTCATATATCCAGTGACCACGTAAGCAGCTGAGACTGTGTCGGTGTCTTGATAAGCATCACTTTGGACTTAATTACTTGGTGGTGAAGGTGGGTGCTAATAAAGTGTGGAACCACTATTTTTTTTCAGGTTAAGCCACTAAGTAATAGTTATAGTGTTTGGCAAGTTCATAGCTAGAACATGTAGAAAGACTGAATAATCTCTTGAAGAAATTACTAGCTGTACACTTTTTGTGGCAAAGAGGAGTGAGCCATGCTAAACATTTTGGCAGAGTAAATTAACTGTAAGTATTTAATATAAAAGGATGGCATTCATGTCCTTGACTTGGGTAATAATAAAAGTACAAAGAAAGGTCTCTTTAAAAATAATCAAGTCAGTTGCACAGTCAGTTCACCAAACTACTGAACAGTGGGAATTGCATCTTTCCCTCCGGCTTTAAGAGAACTTCTTCATGAAGTGCAGTTTCAGGTAGGCGATGGCAAGGAAGATTACTGACATGCAGGCCAGAGCCAGATGGTTCTGCCACAGGCCCCAGGGGCTCGCATCGATGCCTTGACTCTTCAGATACCCCTCTCCAGTACATGGCCTACAGATAAATACACACACATCAATAAACTTAGTCACTTTTTAAACCAGTCAACAGGATCTCGGAAGATCTTTGGAAGTTGTTAGTGTGATTGCATGTGTGTAGTAAGCCAGGAAAACCCCAGCTATATGTCAGTGATTAATTGTCCATTTGTAAATTTGCTCTTCTTGCAGCTCTGTTTTCACATAGGAAGCTGAAATGGATTTTGAGGCTGTACAATTATAGCGCGTGTGCATAGCTCTCACTAAATACAGTTTGAAGAAAAGTGAGAAGCATAATACCAGATATTTCCAGTGTTATAAATACTAAATACGACAACCAGCAGAATGTTCCATGCAGTCAGAATGCAAAAACCCTGTCAAAGGTTCATTTTCCATGTGAAAACTCACAGATTCTCCAGCCATCAGTATCTCTGATACTCAGACTAATGTTTTAGGACTCCTAAAGTTACTGTTGGTGGGATTCATGTCAGTGTACCAAAATACTTACAGCTGGTCTATCTGTTGATATCTACTCTCACTGCTTAAAATTGTGTTGTTACTGCTGCCACAGAAATTCAGACCAGTCAACTCATTGATCTGTAAGGCCTTTTAAAATGAAAGAAACAATGACAACATAAATTAGTAGGTAAAGGAGTGATACATTAATAAGATGAGATATAGTGCAATTAAAATTAATTCTAAAAATGTGATGGTATCACTATTATATTGGCCAAATTCTCATTTTTTAGCAGAGTAGGAGAGTTCTTCTATTCTTTTAAGAGAGGAATGTATGCAGCCCACACCCTGTAAAGCATGCATCACAACAGGCTTTACCATCTCCCCCAGGCCATACTATTTCTGCACAGGTGTAGTAAAGCCCAAATTCCTCTGCAAAACATCACCCTGGCTTAAATTTTCACAAATTAGGAGAAAAGCTTTAGCCTGACAAGTTTTTGTCTGATTGATGGAAAACACAAATAGAAGATTTTTACATTTTTGAGAGGGATAACATTGTTCTTTACTTTGAAACATTTCTGTCAGGCTGAATTCCAACAGATGTAGCAGTTGTGTCTCTCATATGAGCCATTTCCAAGTTATAGAAATGAAGTCTTGTAAACAGCAGTGGGTGCTGGTTGATGAGAAGCCCTTCTTGTTTCAAGATACTGCACAACACTCTGAGGTGGTTGTACTTAATTAGCTTTCCTTTTGCTCATTAGACCATCAAGTTTGAAGTTTTCTTTATCATGATTAAAGACATTCCTTTCTAGCAAACCATTTCCAGGTTTGTAGGCAGGAAAACAGAGCACTTACTGTCATTCCATATCGAGGGATGCTAAAGTATTTGAGCCAGGAGAGCCAGGACAGCATGCTTGTGAGATTGACCAGCAACCCAGAGAAAAGCTAGAGGCAATAATGACAAAAAAAGCCACAACAACAACAAAAACAAATTACAAATTACATGCTTTTATCCTGGGTTTTTCTCTAGCTCTTGACTTTGCTTCTTCAGATAAAAAGGAATGGGAAAGCATTCCTAGAGGAAGAAACTCTTCCAGCAGAAGAACAAGAGAGAGGGAAGGATTTATATGTTACCAAGGTTTGGGCCATAACCTCAGGTCCTTTCCCCAAAACAGGTAACAGGGAATGCTTTCTCCTGTGCAGTAAACCCAAGTGCTTCCTATCTGGGGGTCCCACATTAGTTCACGTGAACTCTTCTGCTCCTCCAGTGCGGGACTGCTGGAGATGTGCTCCGAGCTTTGCCTGTGTGCCCTGAGCCAGAGGCCACGTGGATTTTGGCTGTGGGTTCAGTGCTGCTGCCTTGTTTAAGGTGCCTGTCTCCTGCCTATGGCTGTCTGTGTGTTGTCCAGTTTAACGTGCCCAAGGTGGGCTCTGCAGCTGAGGAGGACAGCTGGGGTAATGGCCTCAGAAAGCAGGCAGCTGCAGGGCGTGTTCTCAGCCAGACACATTTGCCTTTCACAAAGTTAAGGGAGAGAGAATGAAGTGTAGCCCTAAGTGGCTTTCCTTCTTTCCAAGTAGTTTGGTGGCTGCCAGAGGCACTGAGAAGAGGGCAAAGGAACCATTCTCCCTCTGACACCCAACCCTCTAGCCCCCACTTCCTGTTAATTCAAAGGACAAATCAGAATATTCCACCCCACAGCATCAGGATATTCAAATCAGACAAATCAGGATATATTGACCCCCAACAGACTTTTTGCAGAATTCAGCTGAACCCTGGGCTAGTAAGATTCCTGGATTTCAGCGCATTTCTGGGATTTCGTGATCCAGTCTAGAGAACTGAACAGTGCTACTCACAGTCATAAAAACAAACGTGATAGTCATGAGTAGGTTTGCTATAGCGACCATGCTCTGTCCTGCTGCAATGGCAAGTGCCATGGAAGTGGCTGTGTAGGACACCATCAGAAGGGTGAACATCATTGTAAAGAAGGCTTCTGCTGTTGGTTTCAAACCTTAAAGATCAGAACAAGAAGGGTTTCAGTATGATCCTGCTGAAAGCTCTGCCATAACCTGAACACTATCCTGGCTTTCCTAGTGTGTCCCACTTACAAAATACACTTTGTCTGCCAGCATAGGCTGTGTCACTGAGACCCAAGACTGCCGTGGTGCTTGTGACAGCCCTAATGTGTCTGTCCTGACAGTGGAAGACAGGATGAATAAGTAGTACACCCGAAACTGCAGTAACACTGAGTATAGCACAATGTGCAGAAGTATTGTACTTCACACATCCAAAGTGACTTCAGGTTGTCCATCCAAGGAGAAACTTCTAGTGCACTTCCATGAGCAGCACCTGTACAGCATTTCACTAGTTTCCAGCAGAGAGTTCTCTGAAAGAACTTAGCAGCCTTTGAGTGCCTGTGGATTTGGTAGCAAGGTCTGTCTCACTCCGGTTTCAGTCTGAGAGCCTCTTGCTGATGTGGCCTTGTTTCCTATTCCTTAGGGAAAAAACTCAGACCAAAGCCAACAAGCTGGTATTAATTCACACAGTATTAAGATCTTAAAAGGAATCCTTTCCTTTTAGGTGTTCTTGCAAGGATCAGAAAAGTATCTTGTAAAAGTGATTGGAAGCCAAGATGGCCATAAATGAAAAGGAATAAATCAAAACTATGTAGTAATGGTTATGGCTTCCTGCTAGGGGACAGTGGAGATGAGACATGACACAGATTCTCTGATGAACGCTTAAATCTTTGTGTCTTTTCTGTAGAAAACCACATGGTGTGCTAAAAGTAAGCTCAGTAACCACTACCACGCTGGTGCAGGGCTTTAGCCTATATAAATATCCATGTATACATACACATCTGTCAAATGCACGTGCCATGCTGATTTACTGAGGGGGTTGGAATGAGACTGTAGGAGGCCATACTTGCCTAGCATGAAGTAAACTATGCAGCTGAAGATGATGCTGGGCAGAGTCCTTATGGGTATTAAATCAGCTATTAGCTTTGCTATGAAGTATGCAGATGTTCTGTAGTACCCACTGACGTATTCATGTCTGGAACACAGAGATCGGTACAACACATCACAAATTCAACCACTAAGAACCAGTACAGTTATTTTCACCTGGAGACAAATGAATTCTAGCTCAAAATGGAAGAATTTTGCTTCTCAAAATGGAAGAAAATCTTTCATACTTAGGCTGTAATACAACTGTCCAGTAAGCCACACACTACAGAACTGGTGTCATTTTCATATGCAAGTGAACATGGGTATTTGTGCACATGATTTTTAGTAAATTTATGTGTCATGTCATTGAGACAGAGAGGGCAAAGTTTGAATAATTTTCATATTTTATACAGCATAATATGCATATCTTTAAAGAATCCAGTTAGATGATATTCATTGCCCTCACTAGCAAGTCACAAACTTATTAATCAATGCCAAAAGTGAATATTCAAGGGTTTTCTTCCTGTTATGTCAAAAATCTTAATCTCTGAGCCATTTGTAATCATAGGTACCTTTTGGGGTGTTTGCAGACAACTCACTAGCAGACTACCAGAGTACATTTGCAATGAGCACAATCAGTGACATAACTTGAAAACTCTACACTAGTTGTACTTAAATGACAGCTACAGCATGTCAGACAAACTCACTGTCTAACAGTAGTGCCTGATAACATTTTTGTATGTTTTACTTACATAAATATCTTTTTTTCCACGACAAAGAGTTCAATAGCGGAGATGCTGCTGAAACACTGGTTGGTGGTCAGAAAGAACATTGCACCCACTCTGCAAAATANTCTCACTCATTCATCTAGCTCTTGTTTAACCTAAAGGTTATGTTTAGGTAAAAGAAAAAAACAGCATGTCAGACAAACTCACTAACAGTAGTGCCTGATAACATTTTTGTATGTTTTACTTACATAAATATCTTTTTTTCCACGACAAAGAGTTCAATAGCGGAGATGCTGCTGAAACACTGGTTGGTGGTCAGAAAGAACATTGCACCCACTCTGCAAAATAGCAAAGCGGTTATTAAAAATGGGATGTAAATGTAGTGTTTCCACTACAAAGTACATAAATCCACCTGTAGTGCCTGAAGTTAGGCAGTGTTTGACCTCCCATCCCAAAATCCATGGGAAAAGTCTTGGCTACAAGTCTGAGTCTGTAACAAGCCTGACATAGACGCAGTACCGTCATTATTTGGTTTTGACATGCAAGGATAGCACATTTTCTGATGCAGTCATAGGACAGAAAATCAACTGTGGGGGGTTTTTTTGAAGGGTTGTGGTTTGGTTTGGTTTTTTTCTTAATGTAATTTCCTGACATGTTAAATTTTGATTCTCGGATTGCAAGGCATTGGTCTGCTGCAGACGGTGAGGAACAAAATAAGCAGTGTGAGAAGTAGTTCTCACCTTTTCCACAAAAATTTAAGGCACTTCATACCCACTTTAAAACTTGGCCATTTTTAAGTAAATGCTATAACGCGTTTCAAGGTTAGGAACCCAGAGGTTTCATAGTTGCAAACTCATGTGTCAGGCTAGGTACATACAGCTGTCAAAATGATACATAGACCAGCATATTTTGAAAATCTAGCTTTAGGCGACTCACTGCTGGTAAATTCAGGTGTGCGAATAGAACGAGTTGCAAGATTAAAGCTTCAGTTACCTAGGTTTATGTACCCACAAGTCTGTACATTTTAACCCTCTCAGTTCTGCAGGGACCTTGCTAGAGGGACAGAAGCACATCCTCACTTCCAAGTCACACAGGCTTGGCCTTACTGATGTGAAGGGAACCATTTGCTTTGAAGAGGTATTAAGCTCCTTTGCAGGGAGCTTTATCAAATTTTTGAATATCCATTACCCAGACTGACTGACCTGTTCTGTAATCCAGCAGAGTCCTCTTTAAGTCCAAAGAAAACAGCACCTACTATCAGTCCCAGAAAAGCTGTAACACACACCTAAATGAGAAAAAGAGAAAAGAGGAGGGAAAGTATTATTATCATTGCTTCAGAAGTGTTCCTGAGTGCCAGGATGAGGATGACAGTTTATTTTCACACTCCACAGTGTGTAAGTACTGGGCTCTATTGCACATTTTATTCATGGGATTGTTTTTAACAAGATACTACAACAGGGCTACGGATGTGCTGGTATTTGCAGTCTGTAACTACTTAAATAACAGAGATAACAGCTGCCTCAAGGATGTCACTTAAAAGACTGAAGTGTGTGCATCACACTTTTTAAATGCTAAATGCAAATAACAAAAAGCTCAAGAAAACAATGGTATCAGGCAGTTCTGTCATTTTTAAGCCCAAACAATGCATGAGTCTTAACACCATGAACGACTTGATCCATGGTACCCTCTCGCTAAGATCCTGCCGAAAGGAGCAAATGTCAGGGATAATTCAGCTCCTAAGCCTGTTGCAGTGGAAAGCAGGGATCATTTCAAGACCAATTTGGAGCAGATTAATGAAAAAAGCCGTAGCGAGCCATGTACCTCTAAAAGAATGCTGGACAAATCCATCCCTAATGAGGGTGGGGAGATAAAAAAGATTGTGAGAAACAAGTCAGGACCATTAACCTTGGGCTATTAAGGAGGTTCTTGAGAGCCTAATTCTTGTCACAATGTCAAGCTTTTACAAAGCAATTATTAAGGATCTCTATAGTATCAACATACAGGCACACACACGTACTCAAAGCCTTTTAACCTCAGGGATTCTGGACTCATTTTACCTCCACACCAACCATTTATTCACTCAGTATATAAACCATGATGAAGAGAATTTATACCCCTGGATACAGGCCAGATTTTCTATTGGCCTCTCTAAAACTGCTGAGAATTGCAGTGGGAGTTTTGGTGGTTCTGTGACTGCAGAGTTTGGTCCATGAATTAGGGGATTCCCGAGGATTAGTCATTCTGCAGAGACCAGCTGTACATTCTTTTTTTTTGAAGGTGATGTGCAGCTCTGAAGGAGTCAACACTTTTGGTGTTGATCCTTCTGAAAAAGCAGCACTACCAGAGCCAGTGTTTCTCTTTCATGGTGGGCATTAGATCCCATTGTGGACTTCACGACAACTCATCCAGAAGACATCATCACCATTATGAACAGCCAAATGACCAAACAACACACACATTACAAAACTGTGAAAATATTTTTGCACTTGAGCCAACTGCCAGCACATCATTTTGTGCCGAAGTTTAATTAAGTACGCAAATGCAGTCTGTTAACTTTTCCTGGCAGGGGAGAGGATTCGAGGCCAAACCCCACAGTGCCAAACCTGGACAATTAGAATCAAATCTGAAGAATGTTCCTGAGCAAATGTGTGAAACTGCTTGGCACATAATGGGTGGGAGCAGTAGAATGCCCTGCTGGGAAAGGTCTTGCCTCCCAAAGTCTTTCAGTAGTCCAAAATTAATTACTGAACAGTGCAACACTTAGGAGCATTCAGGACACCTTCTATCCCCAGATTCCTAGATATTGAGCACTCTTTCTTCTGATGCTTACCTCAGTCAAAATATCAAGAGGCAAAACCATGTCAGTGACTTATCTAATAATCCAGGAGCTGAATAAATTCAACATATACAACAAAATTATAGATACAAATAGCCTTACCTGAGCTATGGAAGCCTGAGGGTTTCCTATAAGATTTTTAAATGTGCGCCTGGATACCCATTTCAGCTGGTGGAGGAAGGAACTGGCATATGTGATTTGCCAGAAAACTCCTTTGGTTTTCTCTTTATTTCCTGAAGAAATGCTCTCTAAACATGCTTTTGTTTCTCGGTAGTAGGCAGAGCTGGAGTATTTTTCTGCTAACTGCTCAGCCAAGGTTTTATCATATTCAGAGCGTTCTTCAGTGCTCTCTGCTGAAAAGATTAAAAAACCAGAAGAATTAAGATGCACACGTAATTCCAGTGATTCACTGCACTGCAGGCAGTTCATAAGAGTCGGTATAAATAAGACCAAACCTCTGTGCTTGTCTGTGCAACCTGTCCCACAGGCAGCAACCTCTCAGCACTCTGACCAGGCAAACCCCTGTCTGCCCAGGGAGTTTCAACCTGGCAGCAATATGACTTTTAATGAAAAAGTTATTTTTACATCCCTTTTGCCCCCACAAGTTTCTGTAGGTGATCCTTTTCACAGATCTGATGACATAACCGTGGACTTCCCAGATTTTTGATCCAGGTCATCCTGCATGTGTCTACTTTGGTCATAAATAAATTTCAGCTGGACCTCCTTTTTTTCTCAACTATAGTACAGTGTGGGCTTTTCCAATGACAGATATGACGTGTGTTGCCAGCTATAATATTTGCCAGACCCTGAACACATTTGCCTTTTCACTCCTGGGAAAAGAGAGTAAGCTATTAGTGAGTGGCAGCAGAAAAGGATGAGAAAGCATGCTCCATAGAATAGGTGAGAGCGGATTTGTAAGTTCGGGGAGAATTTCTGCCTTAGCACGACTTCAGGGAAACATCACGTGAGCAGCGGTACCCTATCTCTACCCCTTCCCACCCTGCTCAGAGGAAGGAAAACAGTAATTTCCTAACAGAAAAACTGTTCCATTAGGTAAAATATGCAAGTCATAACTGCAGCAGATTATGTCCTTAACTGGAACAATTGTCCTGGTTTGTCATCTCTGGTTCCGCAGGATTTCAGCTGGTTTGCCTTGTAGATGAAAGAAGCTCTTTCTCTGTGCTGAGAGTTAACAAAACAGTTTCTTAAATTCCCATTCCCACACACGTTAGGATAACTTAACTCAGCTCTGGGTTTCATACCTGTCTTACTTCCATCAGCCTTGTTCATTGCCACAGCGGTGGAGTCTCCATTGATGACGTCCAGGAAAAAGTCAGCGGGGTTGTTGTAGGGCTCACACTGGTAGCCTGTGGTGACAGTGTTATGAGCCCTGAGTGGGGTTGTGTGACTGGCCAAGGGCTGCGCTTGGCTGTCAGGAGCACAGCCACACATCCTGCCCATGGAGCAGCCTGCACCAAGGGCATGGCAGCCTTTAGAAAATCCATGCTTTCCCGAGGGATGAGCAGCCTGCTGGGTAGCACCTTCAGCAAAAGTGAGGTAACAGCGGGCAGCGTGCTCTTCCCAGCCCTAGCCTGGGCATTCTCTAATTAAGATGCACCCAGGAACAGCTCATCCAAATCCACTTGTGGGTCAAGAGGGGAAACATCCAGAGAAATGCTCAGCCTGTTAAAATGCTGGGCTTGCTTGGACATGCTGTGTCCAATTCTGGCCCAGAGCTATTGGCATTTTAAGCAATGTGCACCAGCACTCAAGCTGGTGCAAACCAAAGTTTGGCCCTGATGGAAGCTGTGCTCACCAATGGACTGGAAGTACTCGATGGCATGCTGGGCTGGCCCATGGTACAGCACTCTCCCCGCAGCCAGAAGTGTCAGGTTGTCAAACAGTCGGAATATGGAGTACCGAGGTTGGTGGATGGAGAAGATTATTGTCTTTCCTTGTTTTGCCATCCTGAGCGTGAAGAATGACAGAGATGTCAGTGTTGAGAACTGATTCAGTGTTTAGAATTTGAGAATAAAAATAATAAGAGAATTTGAAAATTCGGTTAAGTCTTGATGAAGTCTGATTAACTTGGTATGCCAGAGAAGGGAGAAGAAAAGGGGGGAAAATATTTAGGTCATATTTACAGTGTCTGTGTGAGAAAAGAATTCTCTCTTTGGAGAGAGAGAACTAATACAGTTTTTTTCCTACCCTATTTGCATCCTTGGCTCACTGGTAAATAGTTACATGTCTGAATTGCCTGTTTGCTCATTCGAACTGTAATTCAAGTCAAATACAACTGAAGTATAGTAGAGTGGAGTGCTGAGAATGGGAAGCTGATCCAAGGCCATCACCTTTTCAGTAGCAGTAGGACAGCGTTAGCAGTGCTGGAATCAAGTCCCGTGGTCGGCTCATCCAAAAACAAGATGGCAGGATCCGTGATGAGCTCCATCCCAATATTGGTCCTTTTCCGCTCTCCTCCAGACACCCCACGAGAGAACTGGGTGCCAACCTGATACAAAACAAGAAACTTGTCTTGTTTGGCCCAAAGAGAAATCCTTGAGTGAGCAGCATGTGTGAGCCCACATGGCAGTATTTAGGGAGACTTGTAAGGAATTTTGGCCCTACTCTCAGGAACAGATGTAAATGTTATCTCACACACAGCCTGGTTCTTAATGTTAGTATTGCTGGAGGTCTTGTCTTTTTCTCCAGCCACTACATTTCTCTTTCACCTTTCACCCTTCCCTGCAATGTAATACCATATGGCAGCATCAGCAGTCTGTACAGATCCCCAGACAGAAATGTTATTATTATTTTATTACTGAACTAGCCTGTTGAAATTTACTGTTTCTTTACTCTGCCATGATAAGCCATTTGGTTAATTAATAAACCACTTACTATTGGATCATGGTTTAAGCACCAGGTTTACAGGCCTTACCTTGGAATCTGCCACTTTGCTCAAACCCAGTTCCTTGATGATCTGATTCACTCGTTCATTTTTTTCCTGTTCCTTCACTGACTTTGGCAAGCGGAGTGCTGCTGAGAACTTCAGGTTTTCTCTCACAGTCAGGGTTCCCATCACCACATCATCCTTCATGAAAAAAAAAAGGTAGATACTCGGCGGTTGCTCAGCAGTTTCTATTTATTCGTCTGTGAAGTGCATCTACCTATGTTTTATGCTGTCCTTGCATGCAGAGGGACAGCAGCAGCAGCCAGAACATGCACTAAGGTGCATCTTCACTGCCTGTGTTATAGCAGAGTGTGGATTTCATGCATCTAATTGTATTTGCCTTAATTCATAAAGCAATGCCATGTAGGAACAGCTTCCATCATGCATGATATCAAAATGCATAAAGAGCAAAGTATTAAAAACTATCCCTTATGAATTCTTACCTTATTCAGCTTTTTGGAGATGTTGAGGGAGAGACTGAAGGGCTGAAGGGACCTAAGGAACAGCTACAGCTCAGGTCATTATCACAGTGCCTTTGCCCGTGCAGCCTCAGCCCACCGCAGGTGAGAGCAGGGAGAAAAGAGGGAAGGAAGAGAGAGGCTGGGTCCATGTGGGTTAGGGTGAAGGTGTTTCCAACTTGTTTTGTGAAAGCAGGAAGGAGGGGAGGTTTGTAGATACCATCTGCTTGTCTCTTGCAAAGGGAATCTGTCAGTTGTAGGAAGCTGAGATTTACACGTGGTTTGAGAGACCGCCTTTCTGTAACGTGCTGACTGTAATTTTAAGGAGTTTTCCTAGATTCTTGGATCAAGGCAAGGTATTTGCAACACAGCAGCAACTTCTTACAGTAGAATCCCCAGTGATAAGAATTACTTACCTGTACGACGTACCCAGAGGTACATTTAAAGTTGGCAGGCTGAGGAGCTCCATTGATCAAAATGTCGCCAGAGAGCCCACGGGGATCCTTCCTTGCAGCCAGAATGTCGAGCAGCCTAAAGGAAAAGTTGGTTACTTTGTCAGATGAACATGCAGGAGGCAAAGCTCTCTGAACAATAAACCCAGCTCATGGAACGACCAGCTACATAAAAGCATATCACATTAAATGTTTGAGATTTAGAAAACCCCCAGCAGGGTTTTTCCAAGGATTGAGTTTCTTTTGTCCTGGCTTCCTAAGCAAATGGGATCTGTGCAGTTTCGTGTCCATTTTTTCAATAATTTGATTTTAACCTAGAATGGTGTGTAAGGAGCAACTGTCAGCAAAGTGTGGACTAAAACTGAATTACACCTTTCTCATATAAACTGATTGTCTTTTCTGAATTCAAGTATTTTTCAGAAAACAGGAAGATTTGCACAGACCTAAAAAAACCTCAATCTTTCTCTGAAAGACAAGTCCATTATGCTAGATGTGTGCAGTTTCATTTTCCCCTTGGTGTAATTTCTGTGGAGGGCAAAGGGGGCACTTACGAAGATTTACCACTGCCAGTGGGTCCCAAAATTGCATTCAGTCCTGGTTTCATGATGCCACTGTAAGACAAACCAGATAGGTTTTACCAAAGAATTAGGGTGGGGTTATTTCTTTGCCTGTTTCAACTGGTAGGCCAGTGTAACATACTTGTACAACTACTTTCTGCATCTCCTTAATTTTGGAATTAATGAAGCTGCCTAATCCCAAACAATATTTATGATCAGATTTCACCTTAACTTTTTTTCCTAAGAACGGAAACATGACTAAAATGTATCAAAATCTGTACATATATTTTTACCCCATGGATCTCTACAAGAGAAGCATGCACTTGCTTTAGCCATATTCTGTTCTAAAAGTATTATTCTCTCAACAGAAACAATAATGGTCTCTGTAGACAGAATAAACTAGAGATTTGTCTGTACTTAAAATGCAGTTGATCATTTCTCTGTATCTGGCATAAAAGCCCCATGAAACTCAAAAGCCAGATGGAAAATGTGACAAATGACCCATGCGAGTCAACTGAGGTACCACAACGTACGGCTTTTGAGGAAAGCAACAAAGTCTTTAAGAGCTCATGTTTAGCAGGTCTGGAAATTCCCTGGGCAAAGAGCAGGACAGGCAGAGCTACACAAAAGGGTGAATATTTATTAAAGAAATTTGAGTTAGGGATCTGAAAGTCGTGGGTGACTTGGAATGGCATATTGTATGAGCACTTGCCACTGAGTTTAACTATTGAACTGTAAATGGGCAAACTTTATTCACTGGTTATTGAACAAAGGCCATAATGACATGACTGATTTACTGCAGTAGTGCTCACTGTTGGGGAAAAAACCCCAAAACAACTCAACAAAAAAATGCCAAACACCCAGAAACATTTACATCTCTTCGAAATTAACCTAACCCTCATATATATAAATGTGTTAAACATTTTATGTTAAACCCCCCAAAAATTAACCTTTCCCAAGGCCAGCTGAGGGAACGAGACACAAGCATGGAGGGCGGGCTGTTGGTATCTCAGCTGAACACCCTGGCACAGTGGGAGGATTGCCAGGTAGTGTAGAGCGAGCAGAGCTGGCTGGTGTGCCCCGTGCTGATAGCAGCCAGGAGGTCTGTACCCCCAGGGCTGGGGGAAGTGAGCTCTCTGATGTACAGGCTCAGCCCAGTGACCGAGGACCTGGGCTGAAGCACAGCTGGCAGCAAACACAAAGCACTCACTCACACAAATAATTTTTCTAAATCTTGATCTGCATACTGTGAGGAATAGCTCAGTGACATGAGTGAAGTCAGCTCTCCAGACAGAAATAAAACCTACACATATTCTACAGAGATGTCTAAATACGTACTTGACATCTCTCAAAACTTCTTTATCAGTGGTTTTTCGGAAACACAGGAACCCAGTCTTTGTCTTCACATGATAGCAGATGTTGTGGAAGGTGAGCACGCTTCCTGCCTTGCCAGCCAAGTCTGGCGAGGACTGCCTTCTGCTGGGAATGCCATTTGTACTGGAGTCTGACATCTGAATGCATAGGTGTGGCTGGCCTTCTGCCATCCTTCCTCTGGAAAGGAAAAACAGGAAAGGGAAGATTTGATTAGGTATGAAGAGGAAAAATATGTCTGTGGGCCCCCTATGGTGGGCCTGGAAGATGCCCATCTAGGAGTCTCCCTTTTGGATAGGAAGGTCGGGTCCTGTGGGCTCAGACCTGGAGATGACACGAGCTGATGAGGAGCTGGGTCTGCTGGGGTTAGGGAGACCGAAGAGTTTCCCTGCAGCCTGATGGGGTTGGGCTGACCTTGGGTGGCCACGGCTGCCCACCCAGCCACCCTCTGAGGTGAATATCTACTCTGGCACCTGGACCTCCTTCTCTGGGGGTTGTAGAGCTGTTTCTCACACATTTTCTCACTTCTCTCTCACAGCTGCTGAACAACATCTCTTGCCCTTTCTTACACAGGTTTCTGGAGAGGCTCTACCAGCATCACTGACACGGTCAGCTTTGCCACACCAGCTGGAGGTGGCTGTGGAGGTCTGGAGGTCTGCCACCTCAGGTGGCACAACCCCACAACCCTCACAATCCCATGATCTTTCCCACAGAACCCTCCCCCACCAACTACCCCTCAGGAGCACCACCTGGCCACAGGCAGCAACTGTTCTATTAATCTAAATAATTTTGCCAAGGATATAGCGACATGGAAACTAACACTGCTGCCATGTAGCTCTCTTCCTTGGGTTTGATTTCCATGTGAAGTCTAGAAGGTAGTTGTGGAATAATTATCTCACCTCCCTCATCAGCCAGGGTCCCGCCTGTGAGCCACCCACCTGCACAGTGGAGCACCCCTGGCTGTCCATGTGCATGCAGACCTTTGTCCCCTTTGTGCTTCCTTAAGGGTCATCTGGGTGAGAGGTGGGATCTGGCCTCGCTTTATATGCCATGTTGACTCATCAGAGTATAATCACTTTAATTGTCACTATGGGAAAAGTTAGCAATGCCATAGTTCATGGGAATCGAGAGAGCAGACGAGCACCTGGGAGCTCTGAGGTGACCAGTCCCCTAACTCAGCACAATTACACTGCTTACAGCAAGAAAGGAGGCAAATTATGAGACAGTTTCAGACATGCTGAATGAATTTGAGAGCCGTTAGTAAAAAAGAGCCTTTAAAAATAAAAAAAAACAGAGCCATTTAATCTAACCGGCTCACATGGTCACATAAAAACCCAAACCAAGCCCTTATCTTGTCAGTTTGCTAAGGCTGCTTGACAGACAGCTGAGCTCTCCTTTGTGGCTATCAGCACAGTGAGACCTCTGGAAATTCTATGTTCAGGAGCAGGCCTATCTGCACATAAAGGCTGGTTCATCTGTCTCCCAGGAATGCTATCCCAAATCTAGTCCAAGACTGCCTCTTCTGAGAAAGCTGCAGTCTTCAGTGCTGACTACAATATAAGGTCTTAATGTTTCAGTAATCAGTAATCTTGGCCCAGTGCAACGAAACTGTTTGAAATGTAATTACAATGGGTCTAGCTTTAATTTGAGCTAGAATGCATTTTGAGTAAATTGAACATCAAATGTGCAACATTTAAGATATAGGGGCCTTTTACTGATAAACTACATACACTCTCACTTGTGCCAGAGAAGATTTACCTGCCTGGAGGAAGGCAGGTAACTTCATAAGGCTATTTATCCTGTAGTTTCTGTGCTAATCTGTCTGGACATCAATCACTGCCTTTTGAAAGGATGCTTTGGTAACTTAGAGATTCAGAACTGCAGTGGGAACTTGTCACTTAAAGTCTCACCAGGTACTGAGCAGCTGTTTGCCGAGCTAGGCACCAAATACTCAACCACAGGGGCAGGCATTAGAAAACGGGTAGGCATTAGAAAATCCCATGAGCTGTTGGGTAACCAAGCAGCACAAGGTGAGAGCAGAAGTCAGGAGACAGTGTGACTCTGGCCTTGATGTATCGTTACAAAGATAAGATATTTGGATCAGTATTTTGCTTGATCACATTTTTTCCTCATCTTAATATTTCAGTATTACTGTTGCAACATTATTACCAAATGTGAAAAAAATGAGGTAGAATTTGACCTCAGGCATTATCAACAGAATGGTTACATTTTTCGTTTGTTTCATTTGATTTTGTTGGGTTTTTGGTCTTTTTTTCCAAAGACTGCCATAAAAACCTAGCTCAACACTTGCACTGAAATTTCTGTAATGCTCTTTAGAAAACAGACCTTTTTTTTTTTTTAGAAATTAAAGAAATTCTGTCTTCCAGACTGAACTAGACAGGTAGACAGTAAGCAGAGAATCATAAACTGTTTTCACAAATAAAGGATCACTGCTTTCACAGTGTCGTTCCTAAGAACAGACTGTCATAGTCAAATTTAATCTATCAATCAAGTTATGATGAGATTGTACACATCCTTGCAAAAATGTGTGTAGAAGCTATATAAATAAATCAGGTATGGGAAGAATTACATATACCCATAGCAAACAGTCTCTCGATGGCTATTTAATACAGCTGTCGGCAGGAAACTTCCAGTTCAGGAAGGCTTGATAGCCCAAATTTCCAGAGAAAAACAGTGTTCTTTGCTATTGTCCCTCGGGAAAGCGTTAACTACCGGCAGCTGTGAGCAGAGGCTGGATTCAGGTCTCACTGGACCCCTGGTGTAAAGTGTTACAGCCCTTCCTGGCTGCAGGTTGCTTGTTCCACTTGCAGGGACAGGGTAGGGTGCTGTAGGTGGAATGCCTGGAACGTGGATTTACCTGTGCCCTGTTCCTCCCTTCAGAAAAAAAAAAAATGAAGTATTGGTGTGGACATGCCATTTATCAAAGTTTAAAAAAAAATCTATTTCAAATGTTACATTAATACTGAAAACAGCATTTTTACACTTTCAGAGCTGCTAGAATTTATTGCAGAAAGAAATCGCAGAATGCTCATTTGCTTAAAGTTGGAGTGGGTATTTTTGCTGTGTGAAACCTGTGTTGGCTGCTCTCCTCTCACAGGGGCATAACCACTGCAAGGTCTCCGCCACAGCAGCTCCTTGGGCTGGCAGAATGACAGGGCTTTGGACCTTCCTCTGGTGGGAAGGGGCTTGGGAAGTCCCAAACCCCATCTTCTCCCTCTGAGCAGGGCTGGCACCAACACCAGATCTGGTCAGCCATGGTTTGCCTGGGTGATCCGTGGAAGCCTCTGAGAGTGGCAATTTGGATCTCAGCTAACGAGTGCTGGGAGAAGATGAAGTGCTAACAGTAGAAATGATGCCCACATGCTATAATTAGGCATTTGGTTTGCTTTGCTTTCTTGGATGCCGCTTTTTCACTGTGGAGTAAAGAGTTGTAGTGAGAGAATCAGTTCGGTATTTTGAAATTCAACCTTCCCATTTCTAATCTAGCAATAAACTTCACCAGAGGAACAGAGGGTCCTGCTCCTTCACAGCTAATGTAATTGTCAGATGTTTGCAATTTCTCCTTAGAAATGGTATTTTTAATATATTGCAATATTTAATTGTTTAAAGATCATTGAGTTTATTGTGACATACAGCCATGAAACATTTTAAGTCAGAGCTTGTGCAGGACAAAGAAACAACCATGATGAATGCTAATTGAATCAATTTTTATGCAAACTTTAAATGAAGTTTCTCAGATTTCATTGCCAATGGCTTACAAATATTTACTTTAGATTGGAAATGAGCAGGAGATTCAATGGCAATGTGTACTGCCTGCTGTATTCAGAAATACTTGTTAACCTCAATCAAGTGTTTCATATCCTTATCATATCAACCCTGGCTATAATACACTTTGCATCAGAAAAATAAAAAAATTATAAACTCTCTGGAAATTTTGTATATTTCATTTTGCCAAATAGTTCTAAAATATTTTTATTGCCATTGATTTCAACATAATTTCAGCTCAAGCCTAACAGAAAATCCTTTTCTTCAGAGATATTTAGTCTCTGAAAATTTTGTCAGGGGACAAAGTACTGGATCTAGAGATTAAACCTTTTATTAAGGGCAAAACGAATAAAATATTTTACTTTCTTAAAAACAAAAGAAATCTCTTCGCCCGCTGTTTCAATGCACATAAAATGAAAGTCTCAGTACAGTCACTTTCCTGAGTATTCTTCTGAGACTTGGAAATTACAAAGTCTCATTTTTCCTACACACACAGGGGCACTAAACATAACCATCAAACAAAACCAAAACATGCTGCAAAGTTCAATTGATTCAAACCCACTTTAACCACAACAATACCATACCTGAAGTCTTTCAAACAGTTTCAGTAAATGTATTTGTGTGCCTTAAGATATATTCTCAAAATAAAAAGCTAAGGAACATTTATTCCTGTCAGTCTTCCTGCAAAGGTTTTGGCACCAGGGGATTTGCAGTTCAAATAGAAAAAACACAATACTGAAAAACAATACTATAGGATGGGTAGTAAAATTATGAATAACAAAATTCAGACGAGCATTTTTTAAAATCCAGGCAGTTACTCAGAACATTTTATCTCTATAGAGAATAAGCACTGAAGTTGCTTAAGGAGGAGGAGTTTTAGACAGAAGCAGCTTTCAGCACAATTTTCTAAAGGAAGCTGCCCCAAACCCTTTTTAAAAACAGTCTATTTCTTTTTTCTGGATATTTGAACATTCCAGAGAGACCACAATCAAGTGTGCTATTATTTCTCGTATTTTTAATGGGTATAAAATTAAGTCTTGCAGCCTGCAAGCTGAAACGGTATTGTATGTGCATTTTGGACTTTGGATAAGTATAAATTCACAGAAGTTGTAAGTATACCTTTTCTCCCTCACTTCTTTAGCCATTTCTAGGGATGTGGACTGACCAGAGAATGTCTGTGGGGATGCAAAGGGGCCAGGACCATACATTCCTCTTTCTCAGGAACACGTGTAGGAAATTAAAACCGTTTGAGTAAATAAGGATAATGAGATTCAGGCAATCTGTAAGTTAATTGCCAGCCGATTTACCGGGGATTTGTAACTTACCTTCTATGAAAAGAGCCCTGTGTGTTAACTGGGGACCGAGCAAGCGGCGCACAGTGCGTCGCGGACATTTGGACGCACGTTAGTGTGCACGAGGGAACATCGAGGATGGCGGTTCCTGCAAAACTTTCTCATTTTTCACCTTTTT
>VYZQ01051189.1:1681-15538 GCA_013400655.1 Mystacornis crossleyi
ACATTAGTTCCCTCATGGCCCATAACCATTTTTTTTTTTTTTTTCTGATTTCCATTCCTTGCATTTGTTTTACTGGAGAGCAGTGCATAATCAGCTTCCCTTTTTGCCACCAGTAACACAGGAATACTGATGTAGTCCTACTAAGCAGAACTGGTAGCATATCTCAAAACTTGAAGCATCTGCTGGCAATTGTCCTCAGTGGAAGTTCTGGTGCCACTGCTGTGAAGGTCTGATGTGGTCTGAAATAGCAACTGGTGCCCTCATGGGCATGGCAGTTCAGCTGCTAGGCTGATACAGGCTTTATGCTGACATGCTGAAACCCACAGCTTTTATCTTGTAGGACTGGCAGGGCTGGCACCATCAGATTTGCATAATTAAGCTCTATTTCTCTTTCTTCTTCCCTCACTGTTTCTTTAAAATTTTCTTTTGCAAAGCCTATCTTTCTTGTTCCAGTCACTCTATTATTTCCTCTTCTGCTGAAGGAGTAAAAGACACCTTCTTTATTATTCCCCAACGTGGCTGTTTAACATTCTCAAGGAAGAAAATGCCCAGGGTCTAATCTGTGGTGACTCCTGCACTGGGGGCAACCAGCACAAAGGCTGAAGATGGGCACAGGGCACTCTTAAGACCCGAAGAATTAAGTCTGGGACATAAACTGTGCCCAGATTTTGTGCTCGTCCTATGAATTTGGTTAAGTTTATGTCTTCAGATATTTAAAAATGCAAAAAGTGTCACATCAAATCAGACCAAAATAACCTCTCTCTGACAATGGCCATTAGCAAATGCATAGAGAAAAAATTGCAGGAAGCAAGATATAGACAGGCTTATATTTTAGCAGCCTCTGGCCAGTTTAGAGAACTCTTAGCCAGAGGTTGCATCTATGTTCAACATCCATCAACAAATTTAACCTTCATGAATCTGTTCTTGAACCTATTCATGATTCAGACTACCACTACTATTTTCTGACAATCTGTTTTATATTTAGGTCCCTGCTGTGTGGAAAAACACTGCATTTTTCTTGTTTTGAAGCTTCTACCTGCTCATTTCACTGAGCTCTTCCAGCTCTTCAGAAATACTTCACCCAGCACAGAACTTTGCATCTGATGAATAGGAAGGACTTATGTGAATCTTTAAATTGCATATTTTTCCCATTCAAATGTATAAAATTCATATGGATATTTAGAGTACCTAACTTCAATCAATACTGATGTATGATTACCAAGTGCATTTCTCATAATTTTTGATTATGATATTGTATTCAGTGCTGCTAATGCACTTAAATAGTCTGTATTTCGTTACAGACACCTCCCTTTATCCCCCAATCATATTACCTAGTTTTTATTCTCATAATGATATTTTATTTTTTTCTTTCCAGTAAATAGTAAAGACTTTACCTGGTGATGATCTGGATAACAGTGATGTTCAACATATTGCCCTATGAGAGATTTTTGGACAGACAACAGAGAAAACGCTTGCAAAATTAGCTCCTGGTGGGAAGTGAATATATCAAACTGGGAGCTTAGTGATCTAAGCACCTCTCCCATTGCTGTTGACCTCCATGGAGGGTGTTAGTACCTCAGTGATAATACAAGGTGAACTAAATAGTAGCTTCATCTTCCATATATGGTGTTTGCCCCTCTGTGGTCCAGTATTTCACTCATCACAGGTCATATCCTGATGGTGTTGTCTTTCCTGGGACAATAAGGAAAAAGCATGGGGAAAACTGGTGGGGGAAAACTGGTGTGACAAACTTGAATATTGGGATCTGGTGAAGGATTGGGTTTCTGTGAAGATTAGGGAAACGCTGAAAGAATTTCTGGTGGAAAAGTTTTAAGAAGAGGTTCATTATACTGTGAGCGCTGAAACCACTTCATCCTTATAAATCAATCAATTTCCCCCCTCTCAAGACCCAGGTCTAAAACCGATTGTGAAAAAAAAAAAACAAACGCACAAAACCCACTGAAAATTCTGCTCCTAGATAGATACTTACCTCAACACTTAAAACACACAAGATATTCTGTGAGCTCAAATCCATAGGTTTCTTGTTGCAGTTTCATGTTAAAAAATTTGTCACTGTCTGAAAAAGAATTATTTCTCTTGTTGCCTAAGACAGCAGCCTTCCTACATTTAAGATGGCTATAGAGGATGTGCAAAATCTGCCTTTCCCTTTCATTCTACCTCTTCCTCTCAGAACTGTCAGTAGAAAAACGTATCAGCATCATAAAAACAAAACAAAGTGATGCAAATAAATACTCAGCAAGAGCATAGCTGACCACTGTGAACAAGAAAGCGTGAGATAGAAGAAACCAGACTGTCTTTAATGTTTGCAAGTCTTCCATAACTATTTTTATCCTTCATTGTGAAAGGCTCTGTTTATTTTTCCATACAGGAGAAATTTCTGAATATTTCTGATAGCGTTTATTCAGGAAAGGAAGGAGATAATTACTCTTGTCCTGTGCAAACAAAACTATTGCTTATCTTTTGAGAAGAGACAAGAACACAGGTTAGTGTGCACAGTGTAGTGTCTGTACCTGAAATTTTCAGAAAATAAAAACCTGGTAATAATACAATACAATGGAATGTATAAGTTCAAGAGCTAAATCTGAGATGTGCTGAACTCTTGAATTCCTAATTTATTTCATGGATGTTGAGAACACTCTGCGGTAAATAAATACACAGAAGAATCAAGCCATCAGGTTTTCCCTTTATTGTGAAGATATTTACATCTAGTACTTAGATTTCATGGAACTACCACTCAACAGCTGCTTTAACCCCAAACCTAGACAAATTTACACAGGCTGTTTTTCGTTAGAAAATATCCTTTGAGCGTGAATCTTGGCATACTCAGAATGGTTGCATACTGTGTCAGTTTGTATAGGACTGTTATTGAACAGTCATTGTAATCTTCCATATAGATGGTCTTCCACAGGAATAAAACAGCTTGGCTTTCTTTAAGTGCACCTGCCAACTTTGGCCATATATAAGATACTTCTGGGGGTGGAAGTGGTGCCCTCTTATTTTCCCACAGTAGAGAGAGTAATTTACAGTTGAAGTGCTTAGCTACATTGTGAAAAATCTACATTCATCTACCTCTTCCCTTAGAAAGTTAAAGCCTGTTTCATCCTCTTTTTTTTCTCGTGGCATATACTCTGACTGCCGTAGGCCCTCCTTTGTTGGTGTCGTGAAAGTTTCCAGTTAAAGTTTCCTTTGGAGGTAGAAGATTTGGGTTCAAAACCTTGGTTAAAGGAAATCAATATTAAATATTTAAAAAGCTGCTGGAACAGGAACTAGACATCTACTGGTCCCCTCTTACATGAAGGGCATTAATCATCACATCAGAGTCATGCTTCTGGATGGGTTTCTGTCTTGCTCAGTGAATATTCGATTATTCTATGAAAAGTGGAATTGAAAGTAGTCGACTTGGAATACTGCTTTGAGCTTCATTTGCCAGTAAGCACCTAGAAGATAAATGCTGCAAAACCTATTTTTAGCTCATTTCTGGAAATAATCAATAGCTTTTATCACTAGGGACTTAACAATTACCACGTTATGCCCATCACATAAATCTACAGTCTTATAAAGAGAGGTAAGCTACTATCATGAAGATTGGTTAATTTGTCCCATGGTTCATATTTATTTAAAACCCAGGCAAAATATTTTTTTTTGTCTAGTAAAAAATTTGCAATGCCATTTCATTTATATCTGCCACATCTCTGCTGAAATCATCATTGATATTTGAGAGATGAAAAAATTTAGGTCTAGATATAACACTCCCCTTTGAAATTTACATGCATTAGTCTTACGGTGCCCAGTTACCATGGTAATGAATATAGTATAAATACATGTGTGCACATGTGTCTCAGAAAGAGAGACAGAATTGAGTGATTTGAATCTCTTGTGGAGGTAGTACCATAGTTACCATTCACTATTCTCCAAGTTTTGTCCATTTTTCTAATAATGCAAGAAACTTTCCCTTTGTTTGTAAGTGCAACAGTCACAGCAAGCTCCTGCCACACAGCATGATGCCACCTCTGGAACGCTTCACCCTGACCCACTGAAGTTCAGCAGCTCAAGTCCATGACCTTGAACTTCCACCAGGAATTTCTGAAACACTGGAGTAATGTGCTGGCAGTGCTTTGCCTTGCTTATCAAATGCAACATTATACGGATTTTCACCTCAAGACACAAGGAGTCATGTAATCGAGACTGGAGGACACAGATGTGTAAATTTATCACCAAGTCCGTTTCCCTCAGGATGACACTTTGCATTTTGGCTCCCTGTAAACAGAAGCATGCATTTAGAAAAAAAATTTGATAGCTATTTGCTGTTCTAAGGAGTAGGGCACCCTGGAAAGTTCTTCCCCACCACCATGAATTTAATGTGACCAAATTATTTTTAATGTTACCACTCTATATTGACAACAAGAGTTAGTTCTGTTTTCCTCCATGTAGTAAAACAGTACATAAAAATGAGAAAAAAAATCCCCCAAAACACCACAAAAAAAGGCATGATTTTATTTGGGATTTCTTTCATCAAAACCAGTTTTGAAAATCAATGTTTAAACAGCTAGTAAGGAACCCAGAGGGACAGAGGACTATTTACTAACACAGTTTAAACTAGATCTATCTAGGAATTATTTTTTTCAGATTGGAAAAAAAGGAAGTAAATCTTCAGAAACAATTAAAGACAGTCCAAGAAACTGTACATCAGTGAATTTAACAAGGGTTGTGGGGAAAATTAAACTACCATAAGGAAGTGTGAAAGAACAGCTTGAAAATCAGTTTGATTAAGAATAACCAGCATAGATTCAGTCAGGGGAGGTCATGCTTAACTAACCTGATGGAGTTCTTTGAAGATATTACTGCCACTGTAGATAAGGGAAATTCAATGGATGTAGTCTACTTGTAAGCTTTGACGAGGCACCACATCTGAGATTAATGGCTAAGAGAAATCATCATGAAAGAAAAGAAACTGTGGGATGGAAAACTAGCTTAACTAGGTCACAGAGGAAAAATCTGGACAGTTTCTGAGGAGTCAGTGTTGGACCTTCTGTTATTCATGATTATGTATGTCTGAATGTAGATGGTGGTGGGGGGGTAGAATTTGCGGCTTATGCATAATCCTAAAGCATAGTAAGAAGTGCAGAGCAATCTGCCCATGTTCAAAAGGTGTTATATCGTCTATATAACTTGTTTAGCAAAAAAACCCCAGAATTTTCCTAGGAAAATGCAGAATAATTAATATAGAAACACAAAACCATAGTACCAAATACTCACTAAATAAAATAGTCATCCAATATACTAAGCAAGAAAACAAACTGGGAATTATTAACGAAGTAAAGTGAAGTCATCAGCCCAGAGGAAAGCAGCATTTTAAAACATCAAGATGCAAAGATGTTTCAGAAAACAGAAAACATTTACATGTTGGGATTCCTTGAAGGGAAACAAAGGATATAGGGTCCCAGTAACTGTGAAGAACGTTACAGAACCTCAGAGTTTTTTACTGTAAATCAGGAAAATATATGATGTTTTCATTACAGTAGGATACAGGCAGTCTAGTCAAAATTAAGGTACTATTGTCTTAGGCATACTTATGGGAGAGAGAATCTTCCTGTGCCAAGGAGCTTATAATAAAAAAGCTTAACTATACAGACAAAAGGAAAAAAAAAGACACAAAGAATACAATAATTTATCCAAAGAAGGTATGTGTCTAAATTTTGATCTGGGGTTCGTATTTTGAGCTCCAAGTCAATATTTTATATAATGAGCTACATTTTTCCTTTTTAGGTATAAGGGTTTTGCTTAATATGAGGTAGAAAACCTAGGTGATTACCTTTTTTATACATATATATAATCTTAGAAATAGAAAATTCTTATGCTGCATTAATCAGGGCTTAACCTTAGTCACTGATTTCACAGACTCCTACTTAAATTTAATAAAGATTAAATTAAATTCTTAAGGAATCTTTATATTCCTTCCTAACTTCAGAATTTTAGAGCAAAAAGTATATATTAATTTTTGAGGGAGAATAGTTAAGTAATATATATATAAATAAGTTCAGTAGACATTTGGTTTTATGTGAGAAAAATGACATTTTTAACAAAATTTGACTGAAATGGTGAGTTTTTGATTAAAATATTCTTCATTTGTTATGATTTTCTTATGCTCTGAGGTCTTCTAGGAAATAAAATTGCTCTCAGAAGATCAGCGTTTCCCCCTAGTTATGGAAAGTTTCTTTGCCATGTAACTCAGAGCTTTCAAGTTCTTATATTTAATCTTTTCTTTCATAAATACATTCACTCTTACAGCCAGGACTATATCCAAAAAGAGACTTTGCTGCTATAGCACTAGGAGCCCTGGTACCTAACTTCCAAACATTCAGGTCATGAAACCTGAAACTACAAGTCTATGTTAAGCTCTATTCCTTGTTGGGGGGAAAACCTAGGCATCTTGGAATAAAATCATAAATAGGCACTAGGCAGGGAGTTTGTAGCAGTAGATACAACATCCTCTATCCCTTTCTCCTCTAGAAGTATTTCACTCAGCCCTGTGTGTAGAAGATCCTTCTTTACTGCTAGATCTACTACTACCACATCTTCCTAGCTATCATCTTGTCTTCCTAAACTATAAGACAAGTAATTATCATTTGAATTTTAAGGTATGATAATGCAGAGGGTCTTATCTGGTTTTCATGCTGTTCAGTGGAACACACTTACAGATCCAGCACCTTCATTGCTTTGGTACCTACATCTCTCAGGACAGAGGGAACAGCCCAGAAATTGCCTATATCGGGTAACACTTCTTACTAGCCAAAATAGAGACAGGCAACATAAGCATCTCTGTACAATATACCTTCAGTGACGATGCCTATACACCAAATTGCCTGAAATCTCAGTCCGAGGTTGACCATTCTTTGCCCTGATAGCACATAAAGTCCTGTCTGGTGGTAACTGTAGATCCTGCTCCTAAACCTTTATCTCATTCTTTATATAGTTTAGGCTCATGTAAAATACTGCTGATCTTCTGGTCTCAACAAGTTTTACTTGGCGTGAATTTTATAATGAGAGTGAGTATAATGTGAGTCAAGAAAGATATTTATGGCCTTACTTCAGTAATGGTTCTGAACTGACTCACCTACTGTAGCAGTTGCAGCCACTGTTAAGGAATTCACTGTGCATAGGGAAAGGTGCAGTCAGCAGGCAAGGAACTCCCAGGAACTTCGATCATGGAAATTTTCTGTGCCTGTCTCATCTCATGTCAATCCTGAACATAAACACAGGTAGAAACAGGGAACACTGATCTCTTTTAGGGCTTGTTCCACTTAGATGAAAACAGCTCAAAACTGATGCAGTTGATTCGAGAGAGAATAGCTGTTATCCTACTGATCTGGTGGAGTTCCATGGAAAGTTTGTGACTCTAAGCAGCCTATAAAGGCTTTTTACACTTGATACATGGAAGTTATTGGAAAAAGCTCAAGCCTTATATAGTTTAGGTGCTGAAAGGTTGAGGCAGAAGGTTTCAAAGTAGAGAGCTGGGGACTTGTTCCATTTAAGCCCTCACCTTGTTTTCAGCAAAGAGGCTGCTGCCTGGCTGGTTCAGGAGTGCCAGGCAGTACCCCCAAAGCCCATGAAGTGGGCAGAGGCAGCACTGCCGTCCACAGCCACACCACACCCTGAGCCCAGTGGGGAGGCTGGTGCAGGGCTGGCAGGCGGGGATGCCAGTGGAGCGCTGGCAGCCAGGGAGGCTCCTTTCCTCCTCCCTGCTCTGATATTCGGAGTCCAAGGGTGCCTGCAGGTGTGACTGCTGTGAAAGACAAGAACCTGATTTTTAAGTAGTCAGCTTTGCTTTTGACTTTACTATAGGTACAACTGGGGTTTTTGAAATGATCTTTCTCAGGCATAAAGAAGTGCATTTTAAATTTTCTGATTAGATAATGAGTAGTCCTTTTCTGAACCAAAAAGAAATCCAGGTTAACATCTTGCAGAAAAGCTTATATGGAACACTGACAGCAAAAGCTGTTTCTTGAAAAGAAGAAAATGAGTACATTTACTTGATGCAGGGTGTTATAGCTGAGTCAAGAAGAGGCATAATATTTTCTGTTTACCATTTCTTTCTCTATGTATTTATTCTGTTAACATTGAAGTCAAGCAAAACATTTTTTTTCCTTACAGATGTCTTGAGAATATCACCTATGTTAGGCAGCTTATTAAATATTTGCTGCTCAAAACACACAGGTTTAGAGATCTGCCTTGAATTTTTATATAAAAACAGGCAAATGACTTTCAGGTCATGCTCACCAACCATATTTAATTAAAAAAGAAAGTTGGTAAATGGTTTTCTGTGGCAAGACAGCACAAAGGTAAAATCAGATTTCAAGTGAAGAGATCTGTTGTTTATGTCACAGCTTTCCTGGCTTTTCCCAGTTAATATTCTCGAAGAAATGAGCAGCTGAAAAAGTTGTAAAACCCTAGTATCTTTATTGTTTCACTTTACCTAGCAAGGTCTTTAAACTTTTGTAACTCATAAAAGCAAAAGTATCACCACAAGTGTGTTTAGGGACCAGAAGGTAATAAAATCTCACAGTACTTCTGCATGTCAAAATTTCCATAATTTCCAAAACATGATTGATGACCAACAAAGATTTGTTGTGTGTTTTGTGTGATCTATACAGACATGAATTTTTATTTTAGAAATCGCTTAAATTATTTTTAAATTGTCTCAGCTGATCCTATTGTTGAAAACAATTCCAGCAGTTTCAGGCATGCTGTATTCACATGATATGTGTAACTTTTTAGTTTGAGAATGAAAAAACCCACCCTAAAATTCTTGAAGTGGAACTTTTGATTGTTTTCCGAAAATAATACTATGACCCTGCCTATGGGTTTTATTAAGATAACAGAATTTCACTGAATATCAGATGACGGACTGGGTCAGATACCAAACAATCACAAAGTACAGAGGTGAGATTCCAGAGGTAAAAGTATGCTTACCAATCTGTTATCTTTTTATACACATTTAAAAGTTAACTTACCAGATAAAAAAGCAAACCTTTTGACCACTCTACAGAGAGACAGCAACAGTGTCCTGTGGAGCTTGATGGATAGTGAAGTAAATTTTTTAAACATAGGATTTAGTGGTTTTAAAATGTTAATCCATCTGGGTGGCTCAGGCATCAAAATCTTGTTTTCAAAGTGATTTGGACATTTAGAGCAAGTCCTGTTACAGGATTCAAGTGCTACAATGCGTAGAATCAAAAGACTCTCCCCAGGCATCAGACTCCCTACATTTGTGTAGGGAGCATTAGATGCCTGAGAACAGTCCCAAACAGCAGTAGACTGAATGGGCCACATCCAGCAGACAGCAATTAGAGAATATTTTGGTCTCTCAGAACACCAGAGAATCACAATCCTTTCTTTACAAGTCAGCTCAGAAACTTCCCATGAATCAGGATGCCTGAACATTTTCTTTACAGAAAACCAGTCAAGGGCACTTTTTAAAGGATTGTTATCAGAAGAGGAGGGAGTAATAGGGTAATCTTTACACAAGGTGGATTAGTTGCAGAATATTCCAAATGCAATTTCTTTTTGCCATAATAGATTTATATCTATATTTCTCATCCCTGTAGAAGCTATTCTAACTGTTAATCTCAGGCTGAGAGTTGTGCTGGGGTTTGTGCTTCCCATGAAAATATTTTCACTGTGCAGAAAAGAATTCAGGATACCTTGGCTCAGTGAGGCGCATTTAGAAGTTTGAGAACTCATGTGGTAAGGATAGTTTAACAAACAACTATGGTTCTTAAGAAATAAATAAATTCTTGGGAGAAGAACTTAATCTTAGCTTTTCCCATTCCTAAGTAAATGTCCAGGTTACCAGATTACATTTTCACTTTTCATTCACTTTCCCAAGAGAAGACTGTCTATGTATGCCATGCAGACATAGCCAGCTTCAAAAGGAGAGGCTGAGGACATGCGTTGTGTTTAGGGTACCATAAAAATGAGGAGATATGGATTTGAATCCCTTTGCCAAAGGGCTAATGTCCTGGCTGGATAGTGCTTTAACACCAGCAGCACCTAAGTAATATATGCCATAAAGGGAGAAATTACCTTTATTTTGTGTTCAGTCTGATCTGTTGAAATGCTCTAACAGCACTCATCAGATCGTATCTTTCACTTAACATGGATGGAGATAGACTTTCTGTATTTGTGTATTCTTTGAGATGGCCAGTATAAAAATGCTGTTGAGTTTGCCCCAAGGCAGACCAGTGTACACTTGGGGTACTCTCATGAGGAAAGCATGGTGCCTAGAAGTGAGGTTCCAGCAGAGTAACCCTCTGCCCTCATGCTAGTGGTTAAGACCCTTTGTGGAGCTAGACTTTTGATATTCTAATGACTTTTACTCAGTTTTTCATAGAATTATAGAATGGTTTGAGTGGGAAGAGACCTTAAGGATCATTTAATTCCAGTTCCCCTGCTGTGAGCAGGGAACCTTTCACTAGACTAGGTTGCTCAGAGCCATCCAAGATGGTCTTTAACACTTCCAAAAGATGGGGCACCCACATCCATTCTTCTCTGAGAAACCAGTTCCAATGCTTCATCACCCTCACAGCTTTTAAAAGTTTCATTTCTTTTGATTCTAGGATTTGCTAAATACTATTTATTTTACTAATCTGCCTTGTTACTTATTCTGTTTTTATACAACATCAGCATAAGTAGCTAGCAAATCAAAATACTAATTTCTTACCACTGTTTCAATGTGTGTTAATATTGCAAATTAATGGGTGTAATTGAAAATAATGAGCTCAGTTGATGTCAGTGGCTCAATATCATGTATTAACAATGGCCTGCTTGATATACATCAGGCTAAGTTAAATGTTTTTATGAGATCTACTTTTTCTGCTTATCTTAGTTTTGAGTACAAGTATTCTAGGAATGTAAATTACTCAGCCTATTTTTACATTTTTAATAGAAACTTTCTAGTTTGTAAATTAGGGTTGATATTGTGATTTTGCATTGTGAATCATCATAGCATTCTAAGAAACTGCCCATTAGCTAATCGGAGGCAACTGAATACCTTAGTTTACCCCAAATATGAGTTCAAGTCATAAATCAATACAGATCAGCTTCTCTAAGACTCTCTGAGAGTACATACAGGATAGTGATAACTCAGCTGATGTGGGAGTGATTTTTAAACTTACTGTAACTTAATCAAATGTTCACTTCTCAGGTCGCACAACAATCAAGGCATTGTACTTACCCCCTCATCTTGTGCTAAGTGCCATCCATATTTAGTAACAGTATTATTAGCAAGAGTACCATATCATTATTGCACATGCAGTATCTTAGCTCTTTGTATTTGATTTCTTTGCTGAAGTTCTTTCAAGGCAGGGAGGCAGATTTCTGTGGGCACACTGCAAGAATGCACACTGCTTTCACACAGCCCCGTGGAAGTCTGGCATGGGATGTCATGCTTCTATGGCGTGACCCACAGCAAAGGAAGAAAAAGCCTAAGCAAAAATGTAAGGTGGAAGCTTCTACAGCACAACAAGCTATCCTATGATTTTAGCAGGAATATATTTGAAAATCCTTTCACAAATTCAAGCATTTTTCTTGTCTTTGCATTATGATTCTTAGCACCAATTGCTTCACTACCTTATACTGGAAAGACAGCTTTCATCACACTGATTCAAATTTTCTAGGGCCAAGACTTTCTTCTATGAAGAAAAAAAATCTTGCTTCATTTCCAGTTTCCTTCCTTCAGCCAAAGAAACAATGACCTTGAGGAACAGGATACTTACCAGAAAATGTGAGGCTAAATTGTGCAAAGGGGGAAAAAAAGATATATTTCTGACTAATAGTGATTCCAAATGTACTAAAATTGTGTAGATTAAACACATTGATAATCAGACTGTTAACAAAAAGATTCACAACTCCATTAATAAGTCATATTTTGTTATTCTAACATAAAAGATATCTGGTATGAGGCATAAATACATGTAATAAAGCCTTCTGCTTATGTATTATGAACAGCAGTTCTTTTAATAATAAAAGTGAATCCATATGGGTTATTTGACATGTAAAATATTAACTTTTATAGCAAGAATGCAAATGAGAGTCTCAGCACTAGTTATAGCTGCAGATCCCACTCAGGAATGAGGCTCTGTGTGACTAATGATTTCAGCAAAATGAAGAAATGGCCTGCTTCTCTCAAGAGGCAGCATATCTTAGCTCCCTCTCCTCCCTCTGGAACCTTTCAAAATTCTCAGCATGTCTCAGTACAATACCTAATGTGTATGCTGCTTCCAGGATCTGGCTCCTACAGACGGGTCACCAGCTTCATGTTTTTAGCTAGTTTTACATAACTGTGTCTAGAGAGGACAAAAAGTTATTTCATATTTATCCAGAACAATGTAATTTCAGCAGATAGTCTGTGAATTGTTATTTTGATTAGCTGTTCCAAATATCTCATTTCTATTTCTTCCATTAGTGAGACAAAAATACTGGGTTTTGCTGTAGGATCGTCTGATTGCCATGAATTTTTCACACTATTTTTCCTTTGTTAGCTTTTTTGCACAGAAGAATAGGATGTTATTTAAAAAAACTCCTACAAAATCAAAATCTTTTGTCATTATTCTTTTCTTTCCACGTGCAATCCTCTGATAAACATGTATCTGGTTGAGATGGCTGCAATGACTCTTACCCAAGCTTGTTATTGTTATTCCTGAAATGGCCAGAGGGGTCACTGGAAAGTGAAAAAAACTGCTAATTCTTGTCAAAAAAGTATATTTTTTATGGTAGGTTCCTGTGAGAAAACTGTTTGTACCTGAGCTGCTTACTGCTTTTCTGTATGCATAAGTGTGAGACTGTACTTGGCTCGAGTAACCCCTAATGTGTTCATATTTTCTTCAAATTTATTATCCTTTATTAAAGTTTAGATAAAGCATGCCTAGGANAAGATTTTCAGAGGTTTTGAATGCCTATGTCTTGAGTCATATTGTGTTAAGCTCTCAAAAACATTGAAAATGCTTTAGCATTGCTCAGGACTTTCTGGCAGGTAAAGATCCTCAAAGGGCCTCAAATTGTACATCCAAAGTACCTCCAAAAGTAAGACATTTAAAATCACAAATCTTTGGGTTGGTTTTCTGGAAAGTATTCAAGGCCTTTAAACTAGGGACCTAGAGTCNAGGCGTTTAAACTAGGGACCTAGAGTCAGAACAAATAGTTTCTTTTAAAAAGGTCTCAGATAGTGATGTAAATTGATTCAAATGTAATTCGTACTAATTCAAAGTGTATATGGATTTGTGCCATACTGGTTTAGGTGGAGAGGTACATAAAGGAAGTAAATTCCTAATCACTATTTGAGGATGGTTTGTTCAATTGCTTGGAGACATCCACATCTCTGGGCTGAGTTTGTTATTTAATATCAAGTGGCAAGTCTGCGCATACAATTGTCTTGTCAATATTAGTTAAATTCCTAGGGACTAGGATCTGCAAACTGATTTTGAGTACATAGATCAAATCTCCTGTAAATGTCTTGTGTCTGAAAGGCTGTGCAAGATAAGAAAGCTTGTCATTTAAATATGAACACCACATACTTTATTTATGCTATATTGCTATATGAATTGCAAAATTCATTATCATATTCAATCATTATTAATTTGATATTTAGGGCTTGAATACTAAGAATGTCAAGGCTGGAGATATCCAACATTTTTTTAGTAGTGAAAAATGCATTTTTTTCCTCAGAATGGAACAAGCAAGTAGACTGAACTTCGATACCATTAAACCTTACAATATTCTCTAGGCTATAAATAGTTAAGACATATGCTTCATTCTGTCGGCATTATCTGCTCAATTCTA
>VYZQ01051191.1:0-17983 GCA_013400655.1 Mystacornis crossleyi
CAGATTTTTTTTTTCATAATTCTCTATAAATATGTGAAGATAAAATATTCCTAAAAGCAATTACTGAAAATAATTCTGGTCTTTCAGCAATTTGTGGGAACAACAGTTTATACAGTGATAAATTTTGACACTCATAAGTTAGACTAAAATTTATCTTGAAAATGTGTACTTTATGCTATACATAGTTTGTTTAATATTAAAATTAAAAATTAAAAAACAGCTTTAAAGAGCAAGAGAAAGCAGGAATATGATCTGAGCTGGCACATTCAGCCTGGAGAAGGGAAAGCTCTCAGGAGACCTACAAAAGAAATGAAGAGGGAGTTTTTACAAGGGCATGTAGTGAGAGGACAAGGGGTAATGGCTTCAAACCGAAGGAGGGTAGGTTTAGATTAGATGTTAGGAAGAAATTCTTTACTGTGAGGGTGGTGAGTCACTGGAACAGGTTGCCTGGAGAAATGGACAATGCCCCAACCCTGGCAGTGTTCAAGGCCGGGTTGGATGGGGCTTCGAGCAACCTGGTCTAGTGAAAGGTGTCCCTGGAGCTTGGAACTACATGATCTTTAAAGACCCGCACAACTCAAACCGTTCTATAATTACTTTCCCTTGGTCCTTGCTAACACAAAGTATTACCACAGACCAGTTTTTGTAAATGATTGTTATGGCTAAACTTGCATTAATGTTCATAGGAAACACTAAAAAACTTCCTGAGAATGTAAGATTCTGCCCTGAAGAAGCAGCAAAACTTATTCAGAGAGTTCAGCTGATCACTTTTAGAATCATTTGCACAGATCTTTTAAGAAGTTATCTCCCTGTGAGAAATGCTGCAAATTTAATGTGCAATTGTCTGGAAATAAAAGCTGTGGCAAAATTCCCTTAATAAAACTGAATTGGTGAATAAACCCTTGAGGTCAGAGAAATGAGTTTTATATCCCAGCAGACTGACCTCCTGTCTTTGCGGTTATGTTTTGTAGCTGGTTTAATAAGTCCTTGGAATTTGCCGCTGTATTTGTTGACTTGGAAAATAGCTCCTGCCATTGCATGTGGGAATACTGTAGTTGCCAAGCCAAGTGAGATGACATCTGTCACAGCCTGGATGATGTGCAAGCTCTTGGAGAAAGCAGGTAAGTCTCATAGCACTCTAAGGAGGGGGAATAGGGTGGAAATTCTTGTCTGTGCACCACTTTTTTTTTTTTTTTTTTTTTTTTTTTTTTTTTTTTTTTTTTTTTTTTTTTTTTTTTTTTTTTTTTTTTTTTTTTTTTTTTTTTTTTTTTTTTTTTTTTTTTTTTTTTTTTTTTTTTTTTTTTTTTTTTTTTTTTTTTTTTTTTTTTTTTTTTTTTTTTTTTTTTTTTTTTTTTTTTTTTTTTTTTTTTTTTTTTTTTTTTTTTTTTTTTTTTTTTTTTTTTTTTTTTTTTTTTTTTTTTTTTTTTTTTTTTTTTTTTTTTTTTTTTTTTTTTTTTTTTTTTTTTTTTTTTTTTTTTTTTTTTTTTTTTTTTTTTTTTTTTTTTTTTTTTTTTTTTTTTTTTTTTTTTTTTTTTTTTTTTTTTTTTTTTTTTTTTTTTTTTTTTTTTTTTTTTTTTTTTTTTTTTTTTTTTTTTTTTTTTTTTTTTTTTTTTTTTTTTTTTTTTTTTTTTTTTTTTTTTTTTTTTTTTTTTTTTTTTTTTTTTTTTTTTTTTTTTTTTTTTTTTTTTTTTTTTTTTTTTTTTTTTTTTTTTTTTTTTTTTTTTTTTTTTTTTTTTTTTTTTTTTTTTTTTTTTTTTTTTTGTTGCAGAAAGCAGAAGGTTCTCAAGGGCTCTGGGAAAGACTGTTTGCTGTAGCTGAATGTTGCACTGGAGAACAAAAAGCTTTCTCTCCTCATAACTACCCTATCTCCCCACCCCAGCTATTCCCCATTTTTTCCCATTATCTTCTGATGAAAAGTTTTTGTGTGCATCCCTTGCCCCTCCTGCACTCCACTTGAAGGCTGTCCTAAGTCTGTGGTGCAAGCAAAGGAGCCATGAGAGCATAAAAGACTGAGAATCAGCTCTCAATAACTGTGTCATGGCTGTGTTTGGTGCACTATTGATTAAAACTGGGAGGACAATTGCTTCTTCCCTGAATGACTGAACACGGGATCTCTGATGATGCATGTCAGACAAGCTTGATTAATTAGTGGAATTGTTTTTCTCATTTTACCCATGAACCCCAGAGCTGTTTAACATCATGGATTTCAGCTGCTACTGAGGTTGAGGGTCAGTATTTGTCACCCTCGAGCTGCTGGTAACTTTCTAACTTCAGGGACAAAACACAGTGAAGCGACACCCTCTGAGCGACGGGAAGGGTCCGATGACTGTGTGCCTTTGTTCCCATCAGGGGTGCCTCCGGGGGTGGTGAATGTGGTGTTCGGAACAGGCGCCAAGGCAGGAGAGGCCCTGGTGTGCCACCCCGATGTGCCTCTGATCTCCTTCACGGGCAGCACGCTGACGGCCCAGCGGATCACGGAGAGAAGTGCTCCACATTGCAAGCGGCTCTCGCTGGAGCTGGGAGGCAAAAACCCCGCCATCATCTTCGACGATGCTGACTTGAGCCAGTGCATCCCCACCACCGTGAGGTCCAGCTTTGCCAACCAGGTGCCTCCCATCCCTATAATACATAAACCCTGTTGGCAGCAGGAGGGGCGCGCGTCTGAGGGTTTGCGTGTGTGGGTGCACCTACCTTTGGATCGGAATCTCAAATCCTCGAGATCTGTTTCAAGATTGTGTTGTGAGAAAATCCTAAGTAGAAAAATATGAAAAAGGTTTCATTATTCCATGAGGAGGGAAACAAAGTAATAAAAAGCTCTTCTTTGTGCTCTCCATCAGAAGATAACAAGGTGTTACTACTCCTCTCAAAATAGATATGTTTCTTATCTCTCAGGGAGGCAGCTGCTTTAAGACCCACTGTGCAAGTAAGTGGGAAGCCTGCTGATTTGCTAGAATTAAATTAGGGGACTTCCCCCAAAATTTTACCAACATTGTTCTTCCCTCATCACCACCCTCAGGAGAGAGCACCAGATCCAGGAAATTGTATCTGGGAAAATATTTAGAAAAATAGCTTGGTATCAGAGGGAGATTACCAGGAAATGAAGAGAGAGATCATTCAGAGCTGGAAATCATCATTTCTATAAAAAATGTTGGAGAAGAAAAATATATAATCAATGAAAAACCAAGTTTATTTATGGTAGTGATTGCATGATCCTGCTACCCTTTCGCCTTTTCCTTCACTTTTCCTTTTTTATCTGGGAAAAAAATCCCACTTTGCAGTGCTGATTAATGTAGTTTGCATTCCCGAGGTTGCAGGGACACAAGTGATCTGGGCTGTAATTCCTAGTACATGTCAATACTGCAATGTAATATGAACCAATATTGTTGATTTCTTGTTTCTTTCTTTCTTTTTGGTAGGGTGAGATCTGTCTTTGCACCTCCAGGATCTTTGTTCAGAGGGGAATATACAGTGAGTTTTTGAAGAGGTTTGTGGCAGAGGCCAAGAAGTGGAAGACTGGGAATCCCTCGGATCCTACAGTCGATGTGGGAGCACTAATAAGTAAAGAGCATCTAGAAAAGGTGATGCTACATGGAGTTTACATGAATTCATCTCATCTTTTAGAGGGCTACAAAAGGTGGTTTCAGGAGTATGTGGGGAAGGATTATGTCATCTCCAGGATTAGCTCTGAGGGATGATAACTCAAAGCCATTATAAGGTATCTTTTTAGTGAGGTTTCTGTTGCCTGTGGCCTGGGATCACATGATTAGTCTGAAAAAATCAAACTCCCTGGGGAAAGTAATTTAAAATGAAGAAAGAATATTTCCTCCTTTTTCAATGAAATAATTCTAATGGTTTCTAAGTCCTGAATTTATTCTCACAAATCTTAGAGTTCAAAAACATTTTCTTGGATTTTAATAGTCTATTTGCTAGAATCACTTATTTCCTTAGTAAGTTATTTGACAAAGTAAAAGTCTTATTTTTCTATCACTCTGGCAAATTCTGGGTGTACAAAGCGCAGTTTCCTAGAACTGCTTGCGGGAATTTGTAAAGGTCTGTGTGTGGAGAGCAGCTGAGATGGTGCACAGTTAGACACAGTCTGCTTTAGTGGCTTATATGAAATGAACGTTGCGGTGTCAGAGTTCAGGGAGAGCAGATGCTCATATCCCAGAACTCTCTGACGCAAGAAGCAGACCGAAAAACCACAGAGTGTGAGAAAGCCAGACCTTTGATGTGCTTCCTGATGCCTCAGCAGGTTCTCCAGGTTCTCCTGTTCTGAAGTAAAGTGGTAGAAATACCCACTTCCTGAGGTCCTTAGTCTGTAGCACCACAGAGAACTTCCAAGTTTAACCTGCTAAGGTGGCTAAAAGAAGAAAAAGATAAGAAAGCCCTTTGGTCTTTCTGTAAGGAGAGAAACCAGGCAACGATTGCAGAACAGCAGAAGCAGATCAACAGTATGTCCTATATGTTCAAGGTAGCAAGCTTCTGCTAGCAACAGCCATGGAAATATCTTTAATTATTTATTGATGAGATTTTCTGTAGCATTCGTGGCTTCATCATCCTAGTGGCACGTAAACATTTAAAAAGCCTTGCCTGTAAGGCAGGAAAGTACTGCTGATCCCTTGGAGTAAATGAGCAAACCATGGCATGGGATATATGGCAAACTGCCCAGGCTCCTGGGAGAAGGGAGGGAGGCTCTGGGACCACTTGGGTTTTCACCAAGGCCCCTACCCTTTTGGCAATACTTAGAGGGAAGGGCCAGCAGTGTTGCCTGCTAGGCTAGTAAGTGCTAGGAAAGAGAAAACCATTGTTTTTTTCAGGAAGAAATACACAGCTTTGCATACAAAGAAATAGAACAACAAAAGTTAGGGAATGCTGCCCTCTGTTGACAGAGGGCAGCATGTCCCAGCTGGAGACGTTCAGGAGCTCCTGCTGATGTGTGAACCCTCTGAATTTGGTGTCCTTTAGCAGTGATGTTTTTCTGCTGCTTCCCCAGGTAAGGAACTATGTGAAGAAAGCTCAGGCGGAAGGAGCCAGAGTCCTCTGTGGAGAAGGAGTGGATCCTTTGGCCCTCCCACCTGGCAACCAGAAAGGCTATTTCATGTTGCCCACAGTTATTGCTGAAGTCAAGGATGAATCTTGTTGCATGCAAGAAGAGATTTTTGGTCCTGTGACATGTGTGGTAGCATTTGATACAGAGGAAGAGGTGATCCAAAGAGCCAACGGTGTGAAATATGGCTTGGCAGCCACGGTGTGGTCCAGCAATGTGGGACGCGTTCACAGGGTGGCACACAGGCTGCAGTCTGGCTTGGTGTGGACCAACTGCTGGCTTGTGAGAGACCTGAACTTGCCATTTGGTGGGATGAAAGCCTCAGGTATAGGCAGGGAGGGAGCAAAGGATTCCTACGAGTTCTTCACTGAGGTCAAAACCATCACAATAAAGCACTGACATATATCAACAGAAGTATTTTAGAGTGAAATAAATGACAGCAATTTGAGTTACCAAAAATGGCTCCTTAGAACACAGGCTGCTATTGTGGCCATTCCTTTCTCGATCTTTGGTCAAGTAATATCAAAGACAGCTGAAAACGGTCATCCCAAATGCTAATGTTAAAGGCAGCTTTTCTTGTTGGATAAGAAGATCAGTGTGGACTCCACAACCAACCCATCCCAAGCCAGATGACTTGCCTGTCGTACAGATCCTAAAGCTTTTTGATATTCCTGTCTCAAAAATCTGTCCCTCTAAGGCAGACTGGAGAAAGAGTAATATGTGATGGTAGCTGTGGTTGGTGAATTACCTTGAGGGACAAAGCAGCAAGCACGTGGTGAAGCTGATATTGTAAAGGGGAATCAGCTCATTTTCACTCTAAACAGTTTGAAAATCCATCCATATTGTACTTCACTGGTATCAGACAAGGACTGATACTACACTACACTGAAGGCCTGAGGAACTACCTTTAACCTACTAAGTGGTTTTAAACCATGGGGTCATGACATTCTCATGATATTCACAGAGAAAATAAATGTTTTAATTATAACCTTCTTTATAGTAGAGAGCTGAATCATCCTAATAACTGTTCTCTAACTACTTTGAAATAAAAGCCTTTTGTCACTTTGAGACCTCAGTGATGGTTGTTTTTACATCCCTGCACAAAAATATGGCTGCATCACAGACAGCATCACTCTTCATTAATAAAACTTAGAATTTACTGCTAAGAGAACAAACTGTTAGAAACGTTTGTCACCAAAATGTAAAACCACTTCCGACTCTTCCTCATTTGTTAGCAGAGATTTTTTTAATCAGGTGTGTCCCAAACCTGTTTGCTTTCAACAAAAAGAGAAATAGAGTTGGATACACCTCGACATCTCCGGATGCCAGCTGGTTGCAGGGCAGATGTAGCAGCCAGGTTGGAACTGTGGGCATTTGATGAATTTGGTACAAGAACCTCCAGCTGAAGGCATGTTGGGGAAATACGTAAAAATGATAGGCTTAGTGAACGGATGTATTCTGAAGAAGCATAAACATTTTATTTTAAAAATGCCTAAGTCTATTCATGACCATGTGGTGGCAGCAGAACACCTGCTTTGGTGTTTTTAATCCCCAGTCATTCAGTGGGAGGGGAATAAACAGCCATATCAGTGCATATTTCATTCTGCCAATTTATTTTTTTTTTTCTATTTACACATCCTGTTTGGAAGAGCAAAAGCACCCAAAAGCTGTGAAACTCTTCATTATTTGGGGGGTGATGGGGGGATGCAGGGGGCAGACATTTCCAGCAACAGCAGATGGGAAATTGCACAATCAGTAGAAATGGTTGGATACTTTCCCCCACCTGGATCTGGTCTAGGTTCAGGTTTAATGAGATGAATTTGCTTTCAGATGTTGATTTTATCTTTGCATTAGATGTGATGGGAGATTTCTATATGTATTTCACATACTGGAGACAAAGGCCTGTGTGCCATCTACATGGTTCTGGCCCAAGACATCAGGGGTGGAGTGGGGACAGAGCTCTGCAGGACCCCAGGTGTGGGGTATAGAGGTGATGGCTCTGTGTCCAGCATGGCTCTGAAGGTTTCTCAGAGGTGAACTTCTGGGAAGCCCTGTTCCATCATCCCTGTGTCCAGCACCTCAGAGAGGTAAGGGAGGGGTGCTGGTGCTAATGATGCTGTTTACTTTTAGGCAGGAGGAAGAGCCCATGTGAAGATACAAAGTATTGTCCCTTTCTGTGTTTTCTGTCTCTAATGGATGGACTCCTTCCTTCTCTGGTTAATGTGCAGTTCAAGTGCCTTGTTTATCCTGCGATTTCTTGCCCTTTAAGATTAATAGACATTTGTACATGTACATGTACAGATGTGAGGGTGTTACCCAGTGGGCAAATTTCTTTCCTGCCTGTAGTAATGGGTAATTCTTACATTTCCCATGCTCCAGCCTCAGGTCCTAGCCCCAAAGGGAGCTGCTGGTGCTTGTGCAGTGAAGCAGATGCCATGGGACAGGTTACCTGCTTGTACCAGGAGCTCTGTGTGGGCACACAGAATTTTCCCATATACCAAGAACTATAAGCTTTCCCATGTTTTTTATTCAGATTGACTTCATCCGGTGAGGCAATGTGCATGGATAACTGTCTCATCTTACAGGTGAAACAGTCCAAGGACTTCTTCCTGCAGATAATGAAGGTGTCTATTGCAGCTGCTTTATTTCTGAGTTTTCTGCCCTCACTCTTAAGTGGACAGTGAAGAGGATATCCTGGAGGATGAGGCAGGCTGATCCAATCATGAGGCTGATGGCTCTCGTGGAGCTCTTCAGGCTACGCGTTCTGGAATTTCCCAACATGACAGTAAAGCTTCTTTTTTCTGTAGACTGCCCTGGCTTGTGCATGAAATCATGTGGCCATTGTGAGGATTTGTTTAATTACTGTTATGTAAATCTCAAAGAGTTGCTCCATCTGTTAATTCTTACTGATGGAGTGAGTACAGGTCTGTTTAACACTAGCAGATTATCTAACTGGTGTGAGATGATTACGTGGGGAGGTATTAATATATTTTCCATCCTTTACAGCTCTCAATTAGCATAGGGTTATTTTTTGTTCTATTTCAGATCTTTTCTCGACCTGTTTATGTCTTGTTAACTTGTGTCCAGTTATTGTATAATGCTTGAAAGCAGCTTTGTTTAGGGAGACTCTGGATGTAGTTTGGAGAGGGGACACATCGGCTCTAATGTTTATATTCAAATCAAGCTATGTCCATGTTCCCACGGTGTTTGTAACTTAGGCAAAGCAAGACATATTTGTAAAACTCTCAGGGATGAAAACAGACTTGACTTTTTGGAAAACAGACTTAGGCTTGGGTCAAAGAAAGTTTTGTGCGTAACTTAAATGTGCAGAATGAGAATGTAAGTTAGGCTGGTTTTAAAACCATGGCTTTGAATTTCCAAACTTCAGAAAACTATACCTTAAGATTCAACTTCACAGGTAGAGTCAGATACTTAAGATTTTCCTCTTAATAACAAAAACAAAAGAAGGAAAAAGAAAAAATAAAGATGGTGGGATTGTGAGGGAACTGTGAGGAATTTCTTCCCAGGCTTGTCTTCAGGGCTGAGGTTTAAGTTTCTGCTCAGGCTTGAAGCTTGAGCTCAGCACCTGTCTCAGCTCTAGAAGGGATGCTGGCTGAAGCGTCCAAGTACTTGTCCTCAAGCTTCTTATTAAATTAGTGGATTTTCAGTGTGGTGGAAGAGGGAAAAATGAAAATGGAATGAAATTTTCTTAGTCTTAGAGTAAGACCAGGGTCTCACTTTCCACCCTAGCTGGTAATTAAATATGCTATAGAAAGCTAAATATAATGAATAAAGGAAACCAACAACAGTTGCAGGAAATTCTGGGACATTTTCTTCATTGAATTCTGTTCCCCTCCTCTCCAAGCACTTGTTTTTGCGCTTGGAGGGCGATATTTGTACTTAAGGGACAACAATGCACAAGTTTTTTTCTAGAATACATCAAATCTCTGTTGGTAACACTTGTAATTTAGGTGAAGATGGGGGTATAATGAGAAAAAGAGGGAAGGCCTGCAGTATTATAACTGGTTAAACAGGATGCCTCTCAATGCAGCTGAAGGCTAGTTATGCAGCCAGAAACTATGTGTATGGTGCTGCCTCCTGAAAAGGAGCAGCTGAAAAGGATTTGGAGATTATGAGGCAAAGCATAATCAGTGTGAGAATACTAGTTCAGCCAAAGCAGCCCAACAGGGTAGAACTCAGCCTGAGCTCTGCTACATCATTGCAATTAACAGGAGAGGCAGCATGATTCTGGAGAGAATAAGCAGAATTGTGCTGAATCTGCAAATAATCTTTACCTTTGTATGTAATATTACTGTCATGGTGTGCATCTAATTCTGTTCTCTTTAACAGAGAGATGTGGAAGGAGGAAAATTATTCCAAATTCTGAAAAAAAAGTCCTAGTGTGGGACTTGGACGATATGTTGCAACAACTTTTGGCTTCCAAAACACCTGTTTTACCAAGACAGCTGGGGTGTGTGTGTGTTCATATGCAGGGAAGCAATTGCAGGGGTCAGTGATGAGTCTGGAGGGGCAGATGCACACTCCTGGGGTGCTGTGTCAGAGAGCAAGATTTGTCTTTTAAAGCACAGGAGGCGGTGGAGCACACCTGCCAGATGTGCTGTCTGGTGGGTGACGGGTTAACCATGGCACAGCCTGCCTTGTGGTGTTTCCCTCTGGCACCACACGTCACAGAAGGGAGCACAAGGGTCCTGGAAGGGCAGTTGTTCAAGATGGAAAGCGGAAGATGGAAGTCATGACCTGTCAGGTGGATCAAGCTGAGGTTTCTCATCTGGTTGCAACCAGTCTGTTTTTGTCCTGCACTTTGGGAAGACGTGCTGCACCTTGGAGCTTGGCTCAAGCGAAGGCAAGAATGCCTGGTCCAAGGAGCCTGCTGGGACATGAGGATGTGACAGACAGATCTGTGAGCTGCCGTGGAGGCTGAGGCAAAAGCACTTGTGCAGCCTCACCACAGGCATGTGGGGCCTTTGTGCAGTTACGTGAAAGATGAAATAAGAACATTTCTCTTTGTGTAAGAGCTTCTGTGGGGTGCCCAGATAGGATAATGAAGGGGTTTGTAATATTACCCAAACCTGCAAAAGTCTCCTTCCAGGGTATTGCTGATGAGAGCTATCTCCATGTTTCAGAGCAATGGAAGTAATCACAGACTATTTATTGTGAAGTGAGGACACACATTCATTCACAGGGTGCTAAACTTGTCCAGTTAACTCTGAGCTCCTGAAATAATAATGAAAAGATTTTGCTATCCTTTTAGTAACTGGATTTTCTCTTCCTTTGGGAACAGTGCATATTAAAGAAAGGATTCATCCTAGGTCACTGAGAGATTTCATTTTTTTCGAGTTTGTCTGACCCAACAAAGAAGTCAGGCAAATGTCACATTTTCTGCAGCTGTAAAATGGTATTTTCAAGGGTTGACATTTAAAAAAGAAAAAAAAAAAANTTTAAAAAAAAAAAAAAAAAAAAAAAAAAAAAAGAGAGAGAGAGAAAACAAAAGGAACATTTCCTAATCTTGACTTAATTTTTTTAAAACTGATTTGTTTACACTTACTTGGCTGCAGTGAATAGACTGTGTTTAACTGCTGAAAATATGAGCTTTTGTCCTCAGGATGAATGCCAGAATGTTTGTTGGTGGAAACAGCAGAATATCTGTCTGGGATTCTCTTTGGGGTTCTTGTGGTGAAATATCCATATTTTCACATGAGTACTTGTTAGCTGAAAGTAAGTAATTTCAGTCCTGCTGAATGGCTACATTTCAGTCACCCTTTTCCAAGGAGACTCTGGAGCCAGTTTTCCAAGTAGAGGACATTGAGTAGGTATGATAAGATAGCCTTAGAAGTATGATTAGGAAATTACCTTCTTCCTGTGCTGGTTTGCTTCCAGAGCTGCACTAAGCTTTTTGAGGATGGAAAGGATACTTTTGTAACCCATAATTATATTCCTACAGTGAATCAGTTTTTCCAGAATTGTCAGTTTTGCCCGTTCAAATGCATAGTGTGGAGAGGTTTTTTTGGATCGTCAAATGTGTCTCTGGCCTTTGTGGCTTTGAGTCATATGGGACAGGGGTGAAAACCAGCATCCTGCAAGAGATACATGCACCAGAGCTTGTTGGTGATTCGAAGAGAAATTTGCTGTTACAGCGCTGGGAGATTCTTCTAATCAGTTGACCCCTGCAAGGAGCTTCAGGCCGCTTCCTCTGTTCGTGATATGTTTTGAAACCTTTGCTTTATGATTAAAATTTATGATTGATGATTTATGTGTATGTGCATAACTGCTCAGACATGCAGTTTCCTTAGTGTGGTGCTTCAGTAAGATGGACAAGCTGAGGTATTGATCCAAGTGCTTCCAAAGAAAATCTCTCCCTGGTCTGAGACCTTACTTTTCTGTTCAGTTTCTTTCCATGAGCAGCTTAAAAGAAAACAAGTTTTTCAGTTTCCTGATCTCTTTATAGCACAACATGCTATGTATTTATAGTGCTTAACACCATCCACTCATCTAAATAATAAAATGACCTTATTTTAAGAACAAGAATTCAAGGGAGGTCACATTCCTCTCAGCTGATACAAATCAATGTCTACTTTTGATGTTCAGCTGATGGTTTGGTTGTGGTTTTGCTGTCATTCGGCCTAAAATCCACTTTTCTTCTCAGGATCTGACCAATACCTCTTTTCCCCAGTGGAATTAGAACATTGTTTACCAAAGCGAATTGTGCTTCTTTGCCTGAGAGATGTAGCTGTTCACCACTGGGGGAGGAAAATAATTCCTCCCATCGTTCTTCCTGAGGTTTGGCTAAGTTATTGCAGTTCATGAAGTTTGGATGTAAGGATGATAATGTTCTGTCCAAGGACAAAATACAGCAAGAAGTACATTTTGGTTTGATTTTTAAATATGCTCATTCTTTCTTTCCTTCGTAATTAATATTTAGAAATGTGCTGCCATATACTCAGATTCACTTGTTGTTTTGCTCCTACATACGACTTATCACTAGTGTTAGTCAGTGATATGAATTATTTAATGGGCATACTGTGCTGCAGAAACAGCATTTTTAGCTGGGCTGTTATGTACTTGGACAGACACAAAAAACCCTACTTTTTGAGGAAGCTGTCAGAAATCTGCTTTTTAAACATCAAAACTGTGAGCCCTGAATCCTGAAGAAAATGTCATAATGTTCCAGCCGTATTTACTCTAATGTCCCTTTTGGGTTACCTGCCAAAAATAGGTAGTGAAATCACAGCTCTGACTGAGATACAGCTGGGAAATACCAGTTTCTAAGCAACCCCTTAGGCTCCAAGTAAAACCTTGATGAATAATCCTACAACTGGACAATTTCTCTGTTGTACATTTTCTGTGCAGCATCGATCTGCTTTTTATGAGGTTGGAAAAGATTGATTCTCATTATCTGTTCTTAACACTTCCTTTAGAGGTCTTTCCATTTTCAAAGCAATATATGAACTTTAGTTAATTAACCTTCTTTGCACATCTTACATCTGGAAGTGTGAAGCATTTTTCATTTTGCTGCTGAGGCAATTTAGGGGCAGATTATACTGTAATGCCTGCAAGACATTTCTTCAAAGTGAGTTGAGGGTGGTTTTTTCCCCCTGCGCAATCGTATTCTGCAAGGTTTGACTAATCTCACCAGAGAAGAAAGTTGCAGTGTAAGGGAGAGGCAGAATGTTCCTGGCTGAAATTTTCTTGCTTATTCCTTTCTTTGGTGGTAATACGATTTATGTTGTCTTCAGGCATCCTAGAAAACTAACTGCTGGAACTCAGGGAAAAAGGCGTCAGGTGTGTACTCTGACTGCTTGGTGTCTGGTAAGGGTGAGTTAGAGCAGAGCTGAGGCAGGAAGAGTGAAAGATTTCAGTGTGCATCACTGTGAGGTCAGACTCTTTAATTCAGGAAGGCTGGTTTGTTCTTGTTTCACAGTAGATGAATCTTGTAAATCAATTTATATGCCTCTAAATAATAAAGCTGCTTAAAGAAACAGCAGATATAAAGAAGCAGTATATAAGTGAGGACTAGACTCGGGTGAAGCTCAGAAAAGAAAAAAATTAAATAACTTTTATAGGGGATGTTGGCTTTTGCCTTTGAGATCATTCAAATCGTACACAGAGAAAAAGCAACTGCTGACACTCCTCTGTGCACAGGAAAATAATAAATCTACAGCAATATTCTGAACAATACAAAATTTTCTTTTGGATTTCACTGCCATGAAGTAGTATAGGAACTTAATTTATTTTGGTTTTAGGAAACAGCCATTAAGGGCTGGAGTTGTTCTCCAAAGAGCTGTCACTGGGATGCTGTCAGACTTTGATAGCTCTTAAAAGAGCTCTGTTCCTTGAAGCTAAGTCAGGTAATCTTTGTGATTGATTCACAGCACTATTTCTTTTTCCACATGTGGCTACTTAGCTATCCTCTGAGTTAAATTTAAGAAACGTGAACACTCAAAGCAGTGCTTGTCCATGGATTAAGCCCTGCATGATCAGAGGAGCAGGTGCATTAGGCATGCCAAATCAGGGTTGTCTTAACTAAACTGGAAGTTGCCTGGGGTTTCACAAACCTCATGTGAAATTTGGTTTTTTTCTGTGTGGCCCTGAACAATTTGCCATGCTTTGAACAGATAAGATTTCTGATCCTGTCGATCTCTCTGCAGAACACTTGGTATCTGAAACATCAGGAATGGTAATAACTCTTATTTCTCTATAGGAGAGACTGATCATACTTTGTTGAATGAAAAATGTGAATGGGGAAAGTGCTGTCTAGTCCTAGGGAAGACGCTGAATGCAGCATTTTTTTCTTCCAACATCAATGGATGCCTTTTTACCATCAGGGACAATTTTGCTCTGGATGGGTAAGTGTAGGAGTGAGCTCAGTCCAGCCCCGTAGAGCTGGGAGCACTCAGCCCATTCTCATTACTTGGTTTCTGGTCATCACAGTAGGAAATCTGGCCAAGCAGAGCTCCAGCTCTTAACTTCCCACTTAGAGCTGCAATTCTCCCTGGAGCCGGATGGAGCAAAAGTAAAGAGACAGTCACTGGACTGTGTGACCAAAGTATTGTTCAAAGGTGACTGTATATCTCAGATCAGGGGCAGTCTCGTTTTGCCCCTTTGCCTCCAGAAGGTTAATACAGTTCATGGTCTCGGGCAGCAGTCACGCAGAGTGGCACTGTTATAGCACTGCACCCTTTCCTCAGGATGCATCCCACTCAGTCCAGTCTTTGTAAAGACCAGATCCTGAACTGAGAGGTGAGGGTCACGTTGCCACACCTGGAAATGAGAAACCTTTTCTTACAGTTCTTGTAAATGTCAAGACTAATAATGAGCCCTGGGAAAAGGTGAGGGGAATCTCCCCACCCTATCCATGGAGCTTTTGGCACCGCATTGTGCGTTGTGAAACCCTGGGTGATAAAAGGAGTGCTGCTATTTCTGTCTTTTGGCACTGCTGACTCCCCACTTCAGGTTCACGGTGATAAACTGGCTGTGAGCTGCTCCTGTGGAGCAGCAGCGGTGGCGGCTGTGCTTTGTCCCTTGGTGGCAAGGCAGAGCTTGCTGTGCGGGAATGAAGAGTGGCTTGGGTTGGTAACAGCGATTCGTGACACATCCCCACCTATTCGGGAGGATAAATACGGGCAGGGTCACACATTCTTTCCTCAACACCCTCATTACCTTGAAATGACACTTTCCAAAGGGGCATTGCTTTTGCCCTGTGTAACTTAAAATGATGGCTCCGTGCCATTTTTAGGGTGGTGCTTTCTTTCTACTGTAAAACATTTGCGTTGTGGTTATTTAGAGTTGTTTCCTCCACCACCCCTAATTCTGAGAAAACCAGAGGTAAAATACGGAGAAATACTGGTAGAATTTACAGCCCAAGAGACCGACATTCACTCCTCCCCAAATGGAGGCAGATCAAGCAATGTCTTCTGCAGTAGTGCCTCAGCTCTGCTCTGCTAGGACCAAGAAGAAGAAACTCACTCTGTGTGCCCAGAAGCTGCCAGCAAAGGTGCTGGCAGCCAAGGTAATGCCAAGGCTTGGATCAGACTCATTCACGTTGTGCTGCTCCTCAAAGAGGCATTGGGCAGCACAGCCTTTGAGCTACAGCACTAACTAGAATCAGGACTGCAGTGATATCCCAGCTGACAAGAACGTCTGCAATTTATAGCTGCTCTAAAATCCCTGGGAACACTCAAGGCCGGGTTGGAAGGGGTTCTGAGCAACCTGATTAAATGCAGGTATCCCTGCTCATGACAGGGGGGTTGGACTAGATGACCTTTAAAAGTCCCTTCCAATCCAAACCACTCTATGATTCTTTGATCCTGTGATCTGGAAAAGTGAATAAAAATATTGTTGCTGCGAGGAGAAGGAGGTTTGTGTACACACTCACGATCCTCCTCCTTGTCCTGCACAGTGGGATTGCACCAGGGTCTTGTAGCCTCCCTTCTGATTACGAATCTGTTTTAACCCTTGAAATGGCAGCATATCTTCTTAATACAGTGGTTAACTGCTTAGGGATGAATATAAACATGTTTACTCTTCCATAAATCCCATTATCTGGAAATTCTTCACAGTAGCTGGGACCTCATTTCATGCTGCTTTTGCTCCTATTAGAGGTCAGAGAGAGCGACTGAGCATGTAAATAAACTCCCCAACAATTTTCCAGCCCACTGTGGACCACCCTGAGAGCACAAGCCTGCCATAAAAGCACTCTTCTCCTGTAAGACAGCTGGAAAGCAGTAAACATCCCTGTTCCCTCCCTAAAAGTCCGTCATATTTTTTTGCTCTTCTGTCGCTGTAGGCTTCCAGTCATGTGTCTGCAAGTACTTGTGAAGCTGAGTGGACTTACAGAGCCAGCTTTGGATGGACAAGGCAAGACACTGAGTAACTTTCTTTGCAATTTCCCAGATGCCTGCTTAGCCACCACATAAACTTGCCATCCTCTCTGCATTTAGGATCCAAATGTTCCAGGCTTCTCAATCCTTTCACATGAGTGTCTAGAAGCATTATGACTTCTGCCTCATGCCAACCTCACTTGCAGCTTACTCCTCACTTACAGGTAAGGAGAGGGCATGGAATTTCCTGATAAAGATTTATTTTTCATACATTTCCTAAAGGTAAATTGTATCACGGTGGGAGAGCTTGGTACACAAAACTCCTGTTTTCTTGCTCCCAGGACAGCATGTCCAATTTATTTAATGAAACATAAAACCAGTTTTTAATAGAAGTACCAGTAGCTGGTGGAGTAGGAACCTAGAATGGCTCTTCCCTGGAGCTATTGGTCATGTTCACCTTCTCAGGCCTAGTGTTTATACCCATCACTGTGGATTTTCTTTTGCATCTAAGAATTTGGAGTTACTGTGTGTAGATTGCACGAGGCTATGGGTTTTCACATGGCTTCTTGAATGTTTTTAAAAGGTTAAAGCTGAGGGAGAAAATGGTGTCACTACTGAGAGAAAGGAAGGTCACACTTTTCCTATCACTCTATATCTGATTGCCTGCTCTCTCCTTCCTCTGCCCTTCCCAGACTATGAATAGGGAGTTCGGGGGTGTTTCCTGCAGGCCAGCTGTGGTATCGTTGCTGGAAAGTCTCAGTTACAAGAGAAGAGCACGGGCTGGATGAGAAGTGATGAGTTACTGGTGACTGATCTCAGCTGATGGGGGAAAAAATGACTCCTCTGTGAACTGGGCTGGTTCCCAAAAAAAGGAATCCATCACTTTGGAAAAGAGATTAATGGAGTACATCCAGCAGCTCTGCTGGCCCCTGGACAGCGGTTTGCACTGAAGGCACCGGACGAGGCGTTTCGTTGTGTCATCGTGCGATTATTTATATCTTCCGTTGACTAGCACATTTGTTTCCCCAAAGCAGAGTGGGTGTACGATTTGCTATCTTTTATTCTTTATTAAGTTCTAAATATAAACCAGCCCTGAAGGGTGTGTAGAGCTGTCCTGCTGATTGATTTGGATGGGATGGGAGGAGGCTGAGGAACTATCCCTGCCCGCAGAGGTCTTCTCTCCTTCTCAGCATTCACAAACTTCTGAGCCAAGAAAGGAATTTTCCTTTCTGCCTGGTGGCTCTTTACTTGAATAATAGTTTGACTTAGTCTGCAAGATTACGGCGGTTTTATATCTCTTACCTTAAGCACACCAAAAATTTTATCAAAGTAATAATTTGCGGGGACTGGTGGTGGTGTATGTGTTTCCATGATTTTTGCTAGAGCAAAACTAAATTCTGACAGCTGTAAGCTTCTGTGGCAATACATAGCAAGGAAGACTAAGTTTAGGGGCATTTTAGTAGTGCTGAACTGTAAATGAAATCTTCTTGAAACAAGTTTGTTGATAGCTGTAGAAAACTTAATCTGACTGATCACGTATATTAGGAAAGTATTCTCAGTTCTTTCCCTCCTGCTTTTATTATGTTTTTTTTCCCAGTATTGTATGAAATTATATTTCTGTAGTAATTTAAGTTTTAGAAATGCAAAATGATTTTTTATGTTTTACAAATCTAATATTTATTTTAATTGAAAAGAGAATGAATTAAACAGGTCTGCTATTTCTGCAAAAGCTGATCAATATTTAAACAAAAGGAACATCAAGTTCTCATACTGGCTCACATATACCCATTAGAACTGTGGACAGTGTATGGCTGGAGGGCCTCCCTACTTTTGAGTAGGAGACCCAGGATTTGTGATGAACATTTTCACGAGGCTTTCCTATGTGCCTGTCACAGATGATTTCCCAGCAAGTAGTTCTCAGGCATTTCTCTGGACAAGGAGAAGACATTGGTTTCCATCTCAGAGCTTATTTGTCTTTATCACTGGGGTCAGTGTCCAGTGTTAAAGACAGTGAAAGACTTCCAAAATATTTTAAAATCATAAGTAAGAATTAAAAAAAAATAGTTACTGAAGCTCACTGCTGGGGTTTTAGGAGGTT
>VYZQ01051196.1:3557-22518 GCA_013400655.1 Mystacornis crossleyi
CCTCCTATTGGCTTCTTAGATAATTTGGACGAGCTATTTTTCTCTATCTGGCTCATGTTTTTTACTGTAATGAATATTTTGCAAAAGAATTACATATAATTTTAAAGGTAAAATTAAATTTTTTATATGTTTGGGTCTATGTGATATATAGAAATAGTTTTGTACTATGGTCTTCATGGATTTTGGTATCTTATTAATAATAAACTGCTTTTCATAAGAATATTTAAAAATACAGTTATTTCAAAATTACAGTTATTTCAGCTTTATTTAACTCTTTATTATTCCATTTATTATTCCAACTAACAGAAAAGATTCCTGAAAAAGAAAAAAAAAATTATAAATACTAGTAGGNAAACTGCCATTGATAGCAATTGATTTTGGATCTGATCCAAAGCAAGTAAAGAATACAATGAAGTGTCAACAGCCAAGATGTATTCACTATTTGCTAACTACTCCAAGATAGGAAATAACCAGATGCATCACTGAAACAGTAGCTATCACAAAACTTTTGATTAACTTCTGGGTTTGCACCAAAAAATGTTCCAATGATATCTGCTCATCTAAGTTATTTGGGAACATCACTTTCTGTAAAAAAAACATTGCTTAGAGTTTGTTGATTGCAGCCCTGTCCTTGACATCAGTAAGTACTTAACTAAGTACTACTTTAACACTGGAAAATTGCTGGTAAAACTAATATTTTGCATAATTTACGTTGAAAACCTTTCAGTGCAAAACAATTCAAGGGACTCATGCTTCATGAAGAACATGTTTTTTAGTACACACTTTCACCCCACTCTAGAAATTGCTTGGGACTTCCTGGGGGTATAAATATTAATTCATTTCACAAAAGCCTTTTTACCTACTAAAGNATAAATACTAGTAGGTGTGATTGCTGTCACCCTTTGGATTCCACACTCAAAGTCCTCCCTGCCAGTCTAAAAGTAGCATCTCTAACTGCTGCTTTGGATTCAGGCTCCGCTTGGAACAGCTGACAACCTTGTTTGGGTTCACTGACTTCCAAAATAGCCAATCTTCTATGGGAAACACTATCAACAGCCTGTTGATTATTTTCAAGAAATTCATGAGAGCATCGCACTAACAGTTTATAGAAAAAATCCCTCCCCTTTGTTTGCCCCAGGGATATATGTATAGAGTAGTAGTTTCACAGCAACAGCTTTATTTCCAAATCACAACATCCACATAATGTCAGGCAAATTAGTTCACTAAGCTTTCTGAGATCTTTTCCTTTGATGATATTCCCCTCCCTACTGATAACTTAGTTTAAAATATTTATCAAGACAGAGAGGGAAAAAAAAAGACAAAAAAACCCCAACCAAACAGAAGCATTTCTAGTGTAAAAGAAATAATAAGAATATTATACAAAATGTGAACTGTAAGAATATGCTGTCCTTCATTATATAATTACAGCTTCATTCTAATTGATCCTAGTTAACTCTCAGTGGTCAATGTCACATATTTTCCTGAAACACCATTCTTAGCTGCATAGCTCCACAGAATTAACTGTTATGCACAACAGAAATAATACAACTGCAAGAAAAAAAAAAACAAAACAAAAACAAAAACAAAAACACAAAAAAGCCCAAACTAATGAAAAAACAACAAACAAACAAACAAAAAAACAACAAAACCCCAAAAAACCCACAAAAAACCAACCAACCAATCAACCAATCAACCAAAAAAAAAAAACAACAGGAAAAAAAAAAACAAAACACTCAAACCCAAAAAACCAACAAAACTACTTAGATATATATTTCTTGAATTCCAATATCTTAAATGGAGCAGATATGGAAAAAGCTTAAATGAAAGATGAATCTTTTCCACACAAACACATGCCCTATTCAGAGAAAGATTCCTAACCAAAGTCTGTCCCTGTGTATTTAAAATTCATTCGTACTGTGCCTGCCTAAAAGCCAGACACGGAGAGTCTAGAGCTGATGCAGAGTCTGGTAATTCTGATGCTTCCTGCTACAGGAACCTGCTCAGACCCTTTCTGCTCTGAAAGGAAAGGTAAAAATCAAATTTAGAAACTAAACAAGGAACATACAGCATAGATTTCTTCTCACGGATGTATCTTACCCTTCTACTCTTGGCAAACTCTCTATTGAAATAAATGTGAAGACTGAATTTCACTCATAATTTGCATATGCAGTACTATAGATAGAAGAAAGACATTTCTATTTTATCTCAGAGACTTACCAGACCTATGATTCAGAAAAGGAGTGAATTATATGCTTACATCGTTTTTTGTCCTGGATGCAATGAGCCAAAAGCTTTTTTGAATGACATATTTTCCAATCAAAATAAAATATTTGTCTCCAAAAATCTTAATAAATCTCCAGATATTTTAACAGCTTGAAAGTAATCTCTCAAATAAAAGTAGACCTAAAAGCATCATAAACCAGTAGTAAGTAATGATTTTTAGGCCACTAACCAGAGTGCTTATGGTGATCAAAATTTCCCTCAAAGGGTAGAATTGTGTTCTGGAATTTAGTGCTCCTAAAATCATCTAAAATGAGAAAATGTAAAACAAACCCCTAAACCATACACAGGAAAGCCTTAAAATTTTTCATGCACATAAAACTTCCCCTTTGGGATGCAACTAAAAATCTGAATGTCACACAAAACAAAACTTATCCAATAAAGAGAAGTGTATTATTTCATTTTACCTCCAGTGTCAGTCAACCTTACTATTCATTTTATGAAAATTATGGGGTCATATTAACCTCCTTAATGAAGTCTTATTTCTACTCTGATTGAAAATTAATAAAAGTTTCAAAGTAACCATTTAAAATCTTAGCCATCACGCCTCTGAAACAAACCTACAACAGTATAAGGAAAGCATTACAAGGATGTTCGCATGGAGAGATGAAAGTATTAGCACTATGATCAATTGGATTTGATAAAATACAAGATGTAGGACTACCTTTGACATTTCAGATCTTCTTAAAAGGATTCAATAAGAAGACATATTAGGCTAACAGAGATATGGAAAAGCAGAGGATAAAAGCAAACCCCAAAACAAATACAGTAGTTCCTTTTGCTCTTATAGGCTTTTATTCTAAAAGCATTTGCAAAGTCTAGAAGACGAAGTACACAGTCAGTGTATTCAAGCACTGATGAGAATTCGAAGAAACTCTGCAAGTCTGAAGAATGAGCAGTAAGAATACCAGCCATTGAGCAATATCAGCTTTAAATACTAAGTTAAAGGTATGCATCCCTGGATATTTGCTGTGAACAAAAATCAAATAAAGACTGCTTCAAAACGCCCCAAAAGACAAAAATAATATATTTACAAACAGACCAAGTTTGAATAACAAAGAGCGAGAAGGATAAATCATGACATGGAGATTGGGTAATGGGGATTTTTTTTGAGATTCATCTCTCATAAGTGAAGAAATGAGTCTACATATTCTGTGTAAATATCTGTTTCCCTCCCTGGTCCTTCAACATGCATAACTACCTCTTTTTATCTTCTTAAAAAAACCTTCTACCTGCCCATGTGAGAGCTTACTCACGGAAGATGATCAAAACTATAGATATGGAATATGGAGTGTGACTATCTAAAAAAGTGAACAAAATTTACAAACGTACACAAAATTTATGGGATACAGTATGCTACACTGTGTATTTGCATAGGAGAATACACCTTCATTCATTTCAGGAGAGTGAAGAGATGGATCCATCCATAAGAACACCGCAAAGTTCAGAGATTTGTAGAAATTCAAATAAATTTAAAATTCACATAAGTTGCACTCTTTGCTTTCCCCCAATTCAAGGAATGTATCACAGTAACATTTAAAAGAACCTCAGCTAAGAGAATACTCTCAAGCCAAAACTGACACTGATCATACATTATAATATATTTTCCAACCCTGGCAGTAAAAACAGGCCATGGAAAGCTACTTTAGTTCTCTAGCAAATCAATTCATGAGAACTAAGTAGTCAAAAAAATGACCCATTGAATTTCTGCATAAAACAAACTTAGACGTGGATCTGATTCTCAGCTGAATTCAGGCAAAGTGAAAAGTACAATCTACTCTGCTTTCAAACTGATTTGGGATGTCCAGCACTAGCAGTCTTATTATAACCTAGATAATAGTCTCACAGGCAGAGCAGACAGAGCTCCACACACCTATCTCAGGGCTGATACATTCCAAGTGGTGATACTGGAAAAAGAACTTCCTATGAACAGGGAACCTAACAAACAAGTATTGGTCTAATTACATTGCCACATCTAATTCAAATTAATACAGAATAAAACCAGTTTAAACTGTACCCACATTCTGTTTTTATCCAGGTGCCTATTTTCTTGTGTTTTTAACTTCAGCCATGGCAAGTGAATTTAAGAGAAAGCTAGACTAACTTTTGTTTTTCCCATATTGAGATATGGTAATAAAAACCCAAATCAAACCAAAATCCAAGGAGAGCAAAACTGTGCATTACACAGCTAATGATACCCATAGGACTGACATTGGTTATTCATCCTTCTTTTTTACCTATAGAGATAAAAAAAATATATAAACACACAAACAAAACCCACAAAAAACTTACAACTAAGATTGCTACGAATACCTATCTTTGTCAGTACCAATCAGAGCATCTCCTTCCAGAGGACTTTCTGGTGATATTCCAGCTAATTAGCACAATTGTTGCGTTGACAATATATTCTACAGTATCTTTTATGAATGATTTTACTACTAGGTAAGAACATTTTACTTTGTGTGCTTAAGGAACTGTTCATTGATCAAACAGCCTTACTTCTTACCCCTGGGTCTCATCTCTTTTTTAGAACAAACACATAAAACTCGATATTTTAACTTAAAAAAAAATCAAGCACTTGTACTTAAACTTTTACCTCTCTTTTTCCTCTTTCCTTTCAAAATAAATGTCTTTTTGAATGCATCAATTGCAAACATCCCTTATAGGTTTATATTCTTGTTTATGCAGTTAGCTCTGCCTCACTTCACTGAAATCTACTTAAGTATAGAGAGCACTTAGGCAATGATTGTGTGTTTTAAAGCTTTTTGCGTCCTTACATTTTTCCCCCTCCTTTTTTTTTTTNTTTTTTTTTTTTTTTTTTTTTTTTTTTCTTTTTTTTTTTTTTCCCTTCCCCCTGAGGTCTTTTTACTTCTGTCTCCTCTTTGGATGTTAGTGTTCCCAGAGGAAGCTCTGGAGAGTTACTCTGCAAGGATCCCCATGCCAGATGCCCAGCCCCAGGGCTTTGGTACCCCTTTACTCAGCTGAACCTTGAGAATTCATGGAGCAGCAGAGCAGGCATCTAGCATGGGGTCAAGAGAGTGGGGGAATTTGCACTTTTCCTCTTCCTTGTCTTCCCTATAGGTGTGCCTGGCCTTCTGCCCTTTCCATCAGTTCACAGCAAAATCTGCCAAGAATACCAAACACCTGGATTCAACCAATGTGCAAAAAAACCCCAGAAAACAGAGACCTCTGATCTCCTCAGACTATGACCACACCTGTGCAATGAAGCTACATTGCAGCAATCCTGAGGTTTTGACCTGGATGCCACATCTCAGACTTCTTCAGGGGCTGCCTTTTTTCTTTCTTCTTTTCAGGTTTTGCACTAACAACCTGAGACACCAGCACCTCTGCTACCTCCTCTCCAAAACTAAGTTTGTCCACCTGAAGTTGTAGCCTGACAGTGAAACCCAGACAAAATAAATTTTCTCTTTCCTTTTCCTCATGTTTTTGGGGAGCCTCCACCTCCTGAACCATTAATGAAATGAAATGAAATTAAAATTAATACAAAACAAGATAAAGTAAAATTTCACAATCAGCTAACACACTTGACACAAGCTCTGCCTTTCTAGTCTTCTCCTATCAGCCTGGTCACCTGCAGAGACACATTTGCAGAAAGTAGGTCACTGGGCCTGGGATCACTGGGGGGTTTGTCCATCTTCTTCACCACTGGTTACCCTCACAAACCTGTCATGGTCAAAAGGGCCGTTGTTGTGCCTGCAGTACTAACAAAGCACTGCTGGCGCAGATGATGTGCTCATGCTCATGGTTTTTACAGTCCACATTCTCAAATGCAAAACCCCCTCAATAATGATCCAGTCGAAATTGGTGTACAACTCACATCCTTCCTACCCCCTCCTATTCGCTGCCTTTCCATGGCTCCTGGGCACCCCAGACTCTTGGCATCTGCATGCACAGAAGGGAGGGTGGGTGGCAGGGGCCTTATGGTAATTACCATGTTCATGAAGGGGGTTTCTCCCTCCCCAGACTAAGGTCCACTTCTGTTGATTCCCATACAGGCTCTCAGCACATCCCACACTACTGGTGGCACTGCACAGGCTCTCCCCAGGGAGTGAGAGTCACTCAGCCACAGACAGCGGGTCAGCCAGTGCCGCCCAGGCCAGCGCCAGGCCCCATGGGGTTTCTGCTGCTGATGGCTAAATCTCATTTATTTGGCATCAGGGTCCCGCTGTCTTGGCGAACTGGCACTGAAGTGCAGAGAGAGGAACAAGAGAGAACAATGACAGTAGTTGTAGTGTTAGCATACAAAGAATGAATAAATAAAAATATTTTATAAATGTCAGCAAGTGCATTTTCCTTATTGTAACAGCATTGTCTATCTTGGGAGATATTAAGACACTGAAAATTTGGTAATGTGTTATGAAATGTACTGGAATGATAACTGCTATACTGTGTTGAGTTCTAGCATTCTCCTTTTCAGAATGTTTTTTAATGAAAACAAACCATTGCAGCATTTTACATATCAAAATCCTGTAGAGTCCTGTAGAGGTGGCCCACGTCCTGCAGTTTTTATTTTCCTAAATTTTCAGTTTGAGAAGATGGGGAAAGCTGGATTTTTAAATTTTTTTTTTTTCTTTTCTGGCCCAATAGAAGTCTAAAGCTTTCATTTCCTTCTCAGCACTGTGGAAACATAGTACATCACATCTAGAAACTTACTACTTAAGAAAATATGGAGATGCTTTCTTATAAAGTCTGCCTGATCATCAGTGTACATTGAAAGCAAAAAGACCTACAGAAATTAACTACCAGTCAACACAGAGAAAGACAAATCTTAAGTTTCTACTATTCGTGTGTATTTTATTTTTTTTTTATCTGCTTCAAGGAAGAGGACAAAGGAACTGAAATAAGAACTCTACATAAAAAGCTTAAGATCATTTAATAAGTAGATCTCTGTGCATGACATGGAATCTTGTTCTGGACCCAGTCATTTGCTTTTTTGAGGTTAAAGAATTTACCTCTGACTCTTAGAAAACTTGTCGACTGTTGTCTAGATCCATCTCTTGATCAGTTTTTAATCATTTTCTCCTCTGATCCATGTTAATTTCTGTTGATGAACTTTTAAAAAGCTCACTCTTTTTTTGAAAAAAAACTCTTTTGAAAGTTCTCGTTCTCAGAACTTGCAGCACATATGAAATTTCAAAGAAAATATTTCAATTTATTTTGATAATATGCAAACAATAGATAATTCTGTTACTCTTTTTCCATATTAAAAAGTATAAAATGATAATCATCTAAGGAGGAATGTTAATTGTGAATGAAATATTGAAATCGTTAGCGGGTTTTTCTTCTGAATTTCTGACTCTTTTGGTCACTTCAAGGAATGGTATCTAGCAAAAAGATCAAGAAATAAGCTATTACAGAACTGGAACATGGACATCAGAATTCAGTTCTAGTTCAGCAACAGGCCAATCCACATGTATTTGCACCCTGGAAATTTGTTGCTCTTAGATAACTCAGGTTTGATTAATGAACTCTGAATATTTCAATATGCTATAAGAACAGTCCAATGTCTCTCAGTTAATGTCATAAGAACTACTTCAGACATAACACAGAACTATCATTTTAAACAAAACCCCTTTTAGAGATTAATAAAAGAAACTGAGCTGAAAATCTACCTTTGTATGGAAACCTTGTTTTTCAAAAGGAACTTAACGTTCATCAAAGCACTTTAAAGAAATGCTCACTTTTTTTGAGCAAATAAGCCAGTTTAAATGAGAAAGGCTATAATTTGTATAGCAAATTATTTTATGGTATTGAATGGACTCTATTTTAGAATAATTTTTAACCGTGTTAGCTTTTTTGTTTCTACACTTCGGCAAGAGGGCATGTTCAAATGCTGCAAGTTAGCATTCAGATTTCTTAACAAAAATATGAATGTCGTTTCAAATTAGGAGTACGAATATCTCTGTTACATGAGTTAATGAACATTAGGACATGCAATGACATTACTTCACCTCATTTTTTACAGAAAACACTGCTGCGAAGTACTGCAGGTTGAAGAAAACATAGTGTGACCACAAACAAACTATATAGAGAAATAATCCCTGAAAAATTAGCTAGAAAGATAAATGAAACAGAAAGCCATTGGTTACTGGACTCTGCTGTAGTGCTTTATGTGACCTCAGTAACTGGCACATTACTTGACTAGCTTGGCTACCTCAGACACTGCTGATCCTGGGTAAGTGGTTGGTATCCCATGGCCGGGTACTACTATTTCAGTTCTGATGGCTTTATTATTTACCTGACCTCTCTCCATCTACCTTAAATGATCTAAGACAACAAGAAAAATCAAAGAAAGATGCAAAACATCCTTTGTGCTGAGTACCATATGAATTTGTGCAAACAGTACAAGTCTGCTTCAGCTAACAAGGTAATTAGAGTCTACTCAAAGCTATCATAAAAACAACTCTTTTACAGTCAATCAATTTTCTGACCATAACTGCTCCTTAGAGTTCAAAGAGAGTTTTATGGTTTTTTTCTTTTCCTTTTTTTGCTTTTGGTTAATCAATAAAGATATAATACTAAGAAGAAAATGCATCTTTGAGAGGTTTGCAAATGGCTTCTGGCTTAAATGGAAAAATACTTTTTAAAATTATATCAATTCAAAGTTTCAATTAATGTTTATAAATTAATATACTTAATACATTTTTTACAGAGTACTTAATCTGTTCGTTGAGATTAAATCAAATTCACTATTTTTAATTTTCGTGCATGCTGCTATCATATATTCTTCTCTGCACCTTTTAAAATAGAAATATAGCCTAAGGAACTAATCGTCCTCTAAGTCTTTCAAATAAGGCTGTTTGTGTGGATGGCTTGCTTTGAAGCAAAATTTATTCCTGAACATTGATGTGTGCTGGTTAGTGTTAAATGGTGAAAGCATGGAAAAGAGCTGAGTTGCAGAGCACAACAGCATGATATGTATGTTGAATTTATTTCACCAGGGAAATGGGGAGCTGCAATTATTCACATGTCAGTCTTGCAAGATAAATTACATTATTTGTGCACTTCAAACAAGATTTATCTCTTTACTACTACATTTAAAAAGCCTAGTTTAATTGTTCATCTTTTAATTCTTCATGTTTCATTCCAGCTCCATACACCAACCAGATGAATATAAAATGTAACTCATTCTATAGTCAGTCAGGCTTCTTCAACCAGAAATATAAAATTTGAAGTACTTATGGACCATGAATCCTTTTGCAATAATATGTAAGCATCCTATCGTCTATTCTGGCAGTGGAAAGAAAATGCTTCACTTAAACTGAAACATAAAAATGATGCTAAAATGGGCTTTCTTTGAAATCTGGTGACAAACAGGCTTTGCATGATGTTCATAAATCAGATTAATTTTATTTTTTTGATACATATATATTTTTCTTCAAAACATAATATCATATTTGATTCACATTTTTGTTTCAAAGAGACTTAATTTTAATTCTTTTCTATTACATTAACTACTGAATTCTATTTTGATGCTAATTTCATACTTCTTGCATGTAGGTGTGACTTGTGATATCTCCATTATCTGAGAACTGTATCCTAATAAGTTCTGTATTTCTGAGCAGCAGAGCCAAACAGTAAGAAATAACCAATGCATTCACACACGCAAACAAAATATATTCTTAGCAGAACCTCAAAACCTCCTAGTTTCCACAGAAGCCTCCTATCCCTTTCACATGGTTTTCACTGTGATATCTTGGGTGTTTATTCCCAAGATATTAACACAGGCATCCACACCACAGCAATCCAAGCAAAACCCATTTACCAGTTACATAATTATTAGGTCCAGATACACAAATCACCAAACTATCAGAGTCTTTCTAATGCTGCTCCTGAAAATTTCAAGAATCAGTAAAAAGGCTGAACTGCTTCCTATCTTCTTCCTATAGATCAACCCATCATTATAAAACTTTACTCCGAAAAGTCCTTCAAGTCTCAACCTCTCTTGGCAACTGAATAGCTCCCCCAAACTAGGAAACCCAATCAGATAGTCCAAGCAGATGCAATAGAAAATGTTATTATGTTATTCTTAGATCTCCTTTTCTTTGCTTGTAGGCAGATCGATCTCGTTTTCTTAAGCTTAAACAAGATCATTAAATCATGGCATGCAGTTCAGTAAAATGGAACTTGTCAAGGAAAAACATCAACAGCAAGATCTGAAAGCACTCAGAATAATTCTCACCATCCACAGTCTTCTCTAAGATCACATAGGCTGAGATTAGAAAGTAGATTCGTACTCTTCACATGCTTTAAGTTTTTATCCAGCATATCTCTGAACATAATTTATCTGTGAACAACCAAGCTGGTGATCAGTTGGTCATTAGATGATGATCCAGCCAACCTGTGTCATAGAGCATAGAAACAGAATGGAGATGATCTTGGTGTCTTATATAAGGATGACCTGGATTGCCACCCATTGACTGAAGAACTAAAACTTAGTTCAGACAATTGCTCAATTTCCTTTCTCGTGACAAAATACATTTTAATCTTTGTCCTTATTTGACTTAGAGGCAGCTTCTCTTGCAAGATGAAGTTTTACCAGAATTCAGTTAGTGTATCTACATATAACTTTGGAGATTGAACAGATGAGAAATGAAAGATGTATCTAATCTCCAAATGCATTCTGTAAAATGTATTTAATATCTGCTAACATTGTTTTAAATTACATTTAAAGAAGGTGCTTCATTTTAAAGTGCCTGAAATCTTTCTTCATAACACAACTCTTCCTGAAGTAGCAAGATTATGAAATATTTGCTGAAATTAAAAAAAAAAAAAAAACCCTTTTATATGACATTCTGAAAAAAAAGAAAAAGAGAGATATAAAACAACGAAACAGAGAGTCAGAGGGATTTTCATTATAGGCAAAATAAGGATACTCACCTTGTATATAGCAAATATCAGCTTCAGACCCCTCAATCTACTGGTCTTTCATATGCTAAATGAGAGTTCCCTTACAGCCACTTCTGAATATTTTGGTGGCAGAATCTCCCAGTTGCCCCCACTGACATTGTTTAGATCATTCTATTCATATCGCAAACCATTTTTGAGTCACTTAAAATTTGACAAATCATTATGAAAATGTCTCTTTTTAAAAAATATACCATTCTATTTAGTAACAGTTGATAAGAGAATCTGCTATTGAATCATTATTTCTAATAACAATTGAAAAGAGAATTTGATTTTGCATCTCCCACAGAGTAGGGGAGTGAAGATTTTCTCTTTTGGATCAAAACACTACTATCTGGATTTCAGAAAGATTCTCAGAATAGGTATGGTGGCATAAAAAGGATTTTGCTTTGATGAAAACCATATTTTTCCAAGAAGAAAAAACATGCAAAATTCGCAAGCGTGTATTTATTAAAAAAACAATGTGGGGAGAATTAGGATGGAATTGAGCCGGGGGCCATGGGACTCACCTGCAGAATGCCGTGGCAGCACAGAGAAGCTGGTGTCCGCCTGACCTCGGTGGGAGGACATGGGATGTGGCAGATGCCCTGCGGAGAGGAGCCTGCCGGCAGCTGCCGGACACCTGAACAGCGCGTGGTCACCCCACAGAGAGAGCGCGTTGCTGACGTGGCAATGTGTGATAGGTTGCTTAGTGACCAATACCATATAAGGAAATATTGTGTCTTGAAGAAGTGTATAAAACCAGCTCGTTTCTTTGAAAAAAACATCTCAGATTTCTTGCTGGTCTGAGTCTGTACCTTAGTCATTACAAAACAACACAAAACAAAACAAAACAACAACAAAAAAAAAAAGAAAGAGAGACGGGGGGAGATCTCCCGTTTAATTGATCCAATGACTCATTCATGTTAGATGTTTTAGAACACAAAAAGTAGGAACTCATGCTTCAGAAAGAGAGTTACACTGTTTGGAACTCTTTTAAATCTTGGCAATAGTTCAAGATTACACAATTGAATATGATTTATAAACATAAGAGTAGTATTTTAATGTAACATCTAAAAAACATTCACTCTAAACTAATGTGTATCTATCCATCTCCTTCCTCATGATTTCCAGAGTAGACATTTCTAAAATAATTTACCATAGATCAAGGAAAAATAAATACTACAAATGTCATCATAAAATAAAGTCCACTTGAGCAAGCATTAAAGTAGATAAAAAGCACAGGCTTGCCATCTACAGTGAAAAAAACTTCCCTTTCTACAGGCTTCTGATATAATTAACATATTATGGTATGCAGTGAACCTTTTGGGATGATTTCTGAAACATCAGAGTGGTAGAGGACATACACTAACCAAAATCTTCTGAGAAGTAGCACCAAAATACATATTTTTAATTAAGAGTATTGTTTTGCAATGAAAGAACTGAATGCAATCACTTTGATTTTACCAGTGGACAGTTTGTATATGATAAGAATTTACTTTTAGAGAAAGTTGGTTCTATTTCATCTAAACATTTGAACCTTCCTCCATTTGGGTTATCAGACTTGGATACAAAAGGTGTTTTTTTCTTACTCTGTCCTGTGTGATTTGAATTACTTTGGAGATATTCTTCTGCAGTAACACAATTAGTGCAGAACATCTACAAAAACACTAACTGAACTTGAAAGTTAAAACTGAACTCCAACTTCGTAAATTCAAGTTGTATAATCTACACTGGTAGAGGGGAAAGGAGGAAAATAACACTGTCTTTTGGGATGCAGGGCTTGTTGTCTGCTTTGGACATTGACCTAAAAATAAAGAGTCTGGAATTACACTCCTAGTAAGAGTTCCTATTGACGTTAAAAAAAAGCATCTTGATGCATTCTGGAATGGAAGAATAAGCGTCTCATTTTACTAAAATGGAAAAAACAAAAAGAATGTAACTAATTTTTTCCCAATGAAACATTCCCTCAAACCACTTGTGATTAATATCTGTTTCTTGATGTTATACTTCTGTGAAAATGATAAGAAATAAAATGCACAAGAGTTCTAACTGATACTCCACATGGAATTTATGGACCTGTGGAGAAAAGGGACAGTCTCCTAAATAGAGTAAATTATTCCACTTTTGGATCACAGGGTCAAAATTTTGACAGAATTTCACTAGGCACTAGAAAAACATACAAGGTGTCTTCACGCTTAGCAAGGCCTTTTTTTGTCCTGAAATACTGGTTCCCTAAAACAAGCACTTCTTATTGAATCAACTGAGACATTACGACAAACTGGAGCACTTTCCTCAGCATTCCAGGGAGCTGCTTGGTGTCAAAGTAGGGTGAACAAGGCCCTGAGTGCTCTCAAGGTTGCTGCCATTAATCCCCATTAGATTTGCACTGAAGAACAAGTCACACAATATGCTGCTGAGCTGACAGAACATAACAAACCGCCTCAAGCAGGGAATTCAGTGGAGCTGATGATGCTGTAAGATTGTACTTAAATGTTGTAGGATGCTCACTTCCCAGGCCAATGGAACCTTAGAGCTGTGATTTAAGAGATTTGTTAGCTTGCTATGTTATCAACACAGGACATAAGAGTTCTCTTTTCAACATTTAATGGTCACAAAGGGCAGGAAAACTCAAGAATCTCTTTGTGTTCTGCTGTACAAGGTCAACAGCAAGGCCAGAAGACCATGGAAACAAAAAATAAAGGAAATTATTCAAGAGAAAGAAGTCATGAGGATGAGAAGGTGTCAGGAAGGCTAAAAAAAGTTTTGCTGAGTTGCTATGAGACACCACAAAAAGAAGGGTAAGATGTTAGTGTAGAATTTGAAATGATCTAAAGGTTAAACAGGTCAGAATTTGCTGAAACATATACAGAAATTTAAATGCAGAGAGATTCCCACCATGGCAGACCCTCCAATTTCACTCCTGCCTAGAATCAAGAAAGTGCAGATCCAGGGAAAGAGCAGAAAGCCAGCAACTGAGGGGGTGTTTTGTAAATGTTAGCTAGCTGTAGCTGTTCACAGAACAGTTCATCCAGTATGCTTCCTGACTACATACTCCCTCAGAAGTCCATATACGTCCAATAAACAGAGATGTCAGAATTTTAGATTTAGATTTTAAAATTAACCCACTTTGGATAAAGATGGTTTAGAAAAAAAAAAAAAACAAAACAAAAGTGGACCCAGTTTGAAACACAAACCAGTTTAATCAAAATTTCATCTTAACTATTCTATTTCTTGAAAATATGAGGAGCCTATACTCAGGACAGCCCTGTGATTAAACTCTAACTAGGGTTGTGGCTAACACAGAAACCTGTCATCACTGCCACATCTGTGGCTCGTTCCTCATCCTTCATAATCTTCTAGTATTTTTGAAGAGATGAAAAATGAGAAAGTCTTTTAATTTATTTGGTCTTAGACTTCCAGTGAAAGAAAATTCATCTCTAACATGTCTTTCTCTTTTCAGGTCGCAAACATCACTCAATAAAATCATGATCTTGGAATGCTTACCAACTTACAGATTTGACATTACCAAAGGGAACAACCTCAGTGCAGATGCTTGTTTCTTTCCTAGGTTTTAAAGAATATCACCCTTTCATATTTTATTTAAAGTGTAGGGCCATTGAAAAAAAAAATAATTTAACTGTGTTTGTTTTATGTCAACACAAGATCTTAATGACATCAGCTCATACAAAACTTTGTGGAGAATTTATCTGATCATCACAAAGGTACTTCATTAAGTAAGTATGTGCCCTTGCTAGTAAATTTAGCCGAAGTTTAAAATGAACCAGAGTTACTGGATGAAAGCATGAATGAAACACAAATCTCAACTAGTTCCAGTGTGTTTAAATCTGAACTAAACAACATCCAATAAAATCTGTGAATCTTAAAAAGAATGCACCACAGGTGAAAAAAAGTATTTGCCATAAGCAAATAATTCAGGATCAGACATCTTTGTATCTGCATTCTACATGAGATAACCAGCAATGCCTGTGTTTCCTACAAAAAAAGTTCAATAGGCTTTTTTCAAGCACAAATATAATGTAGTACATAATAAAATTACACTCAGATGTTGTCATGTGGCAGTTAGCCACAATAATTGCTTTTACTGCCTTTGATACTTTTATATATCTTGCTCTTGTATTCTCTTAACAACATTGAGTCTTGAACTACACAGTAAATACAATTCCATAAAGGTCCATGTCTGATTATCTCCACATATACTCTTAGCAATTTCAACTGTCAATTTTCATCCTGAGTCATTCCTATAGTAGATTTTTTTTCCCTTTTATTAATTGTTCACATCAATGACTTACTGGTTTTTGCCACTGCATTTTTAATTTGGCTTCTCTGTTCAACATCTAATACTATTTGAAAAATATTAGTTAACTACTGGCAAAACACACACCTACTGTTTAAGAAATATGGTCACACCATTATAGTTAAAGCTCTGTCAATATTTCTGCAATAAAAAACTGCATTTCCAAGATTTATAATTCAAACATAATGAAAAAATCCTTCTGGGATGATGTTCAGCATACAAGGTCATAGCCCACAACAAATTTGTTTTACCAATTTTCAAGCAAATTGATTCTGCCATTTTGAGTGCTGCAAGTGTAAATCAAAACAGAGATTTACCTGTTTAAAGCTAAACACTGCTGGCCACATACGCATCTGTGCCAGCAACAGGATTTTTATGGCTTTTCATTTGGAACAAACTTAACCTTCAATCTAAATTGCATATTACCAACTTTACATATAAATATATACATATATACATGCATATATATGTATATATACATATACAGTGATACATATATTTACATGCATAATAGAGGACCTTGTGATCCCTACAGCTGACATCTCCATTTAAAGGCTAATTCCATTATAGAACACTGACTTGTATGAATTAAAGACCTGACCCATATTTTATGTCTGTCCTGCTGTGAAGGTGCAATTTTCCAAAGGAAGCTTTAGCACAAAATGCTCCACCGCTTTTGTTCCAATCACACAGCTGTGGCCAGTCTGCCCTTGACTGTCAGCATGCTACCTGGCTGAAAATCTCTGTGCTTGCTGGGTTTTGTACACTCAGAAAAGTTTAAATGGGTTCATCCTTCAGGCTGTACTTGTAGACTTTGTGTGGACAATAGGCCCATTAGGATCTCCATGAGAACTCCTGCTTATCTTGAACACATTGAGAAAACTAAAAGAAGGTATTTTTAATCAGTCTAGTTTACTTCTGCCAGCACACAGCATTGTTGCATTAATGTAGATGTCAAGTAAGTGCTTGTTCTAAATGTAATTTTCTCGTTTTCTAAACTGATGCATACCAATATTCCATAAGTGCTAGGAAGACGAGCCCTTGTACTACTGCAGCGGCTTTAATAATAGCCTTGACCTAATTTAGCAATCATCACTGACAGATAGCAAGGATTTTATCTTTATTTCAACTGAGAAAATACTTCTCTTGAAAGCAGCTGACCCATATTATTAATTTCTAGTATTGATGGAATATTTGGGAAGAGTCTTTCAAAAGTCAAAATTCCTTCTAGGGAAAATTTGCATAGGATGGTTTGCCAGTAACTGCATGCCTTTGGACAATTTTTTTGCATCAAACTGAGAATTAAATGGTATCTTAAACCCCTTAAAACAATGCAATCTTCTTGTACAATACCATTGAAGAAGTACAAATCAGCTCTGTGTTACCTCTGTTTACAGATGTGGTTATGGTGTAAAGCCATCAGACATGAAATGCACCAGTCTAGCTGAAAATGTAACGTGTACAAAGTAGCATGGTTCGGAAACACATTTTTCAAGTCATGCTCTGTCTTGAAATCAAAATGAGTGTTATAGTGGCTAATTCTGCAGTGATTGAACTGCTCTGTTTTACTACGATATTTCTCCCAGACCTGTTTCAACTCGATAGCTGCATGTAGTTATTTTCATTCTCAAGTTACCTTCAGTTTATCCCTATGGAATTAAGTTTCTCCTTCATCTTCACTATTTGTAGGATTCTGCAATTCCCTTTCCCTCAAATGTCTTTGTGCATTCATATTTTTAGACGAAGTATTTATGAGGGCATATGTTTTAGAGAAGCTTTATTTTCTTGGGAGAAGATTTATTTCATTCCCCTTTTGCTATATTTTAAAATCTTTATTTAATTTCCTCTTTTAAAACTTGCTTGAAAACTAATCTCACTGGGTTAAAGAAAGATAAGTGGACATAAATTAGGAACAAGAACATATTTTTCCTCATTGCAACTCAAAAAAAGTAAACGATACTGGCTGATTAGGTGGCTGAATTATCACGTATCTTGGCCTCTGCCAGTTTGGAAAGTTACGTGTATGATGGTTTTCAGTGATGAGATGTGTGAATGTATTTGTACTCGTGGGTATTCACTGATTTTCAGCCTTTGGGTACTTATATTTATCTCAGTCATCTACTCATCTTCTCTCTTTATATTTGTCCAAGACTGTTTAGATCACCATTCTTCACTTGAAGAAATGGTTTTGCTTCACTTTCTGTATATTTTTACTTACCATTTTTTAGGATTTTACCTAATAATAATAAAAATATTTAACATAGATATTACTCAGACAGACAGAGGAAGATTTAAATAAAGTTGAGAACACTTTCTAATGTCCCAGTCCTCCTTCTTCTCTAGTATAGAAATATTAATTCTATTCCTACTGTTTGTAACTGGCTAATTAAATAACCTGTCTGAGTATCTTCTTTTCTGCCTCAATTTATTTACATGAAAAATGTGTTGACCCTGTTAATTAAGTACAGTGGATGTAATAATGCTGAAAGCAGCGTTATTACTTTCATGGTAAACAAGCAGACAGACGATATATCTAATTACCACTGGGAAACTACAGTTTAGATACGTTTTTAAGAGCATCAAAACTGGTAAGACAACAAGAATTCAGCTTTGCCCAGCATTCTAAGGTGGTACATCCTTTGAAATATAAGAATCCCAAATGCTGCAGCAATTGTCCAACAGGCTGTTTTATCCCAAAACACTAAGCTATAATACAGTTCTTAATCAGAGGGAAAACAAAGGTGAAATATCTCCACTAATGGGGATACACCCCTGGGAGTTTGTTACTGTGTATTCTCAAATAACAACTCCCTTATGATCTCTGTTTTTACTGTGTTCTAGGCAGAAGCTGCAGACTGAATGCAGAAAATTTACTGACTATTGAGAGGCCTGAAAAGTTTATGAATTTTACAATTAATCATTACTTAAAAATAGAAGGGCATATTTTTTAGAAATTTTAAAGATAATTAAGAAACTGAAACCTTGCAGAGTGTCTGCCCATCGAAAGTAGAGGGAAAAAATTAAATTACCTCCTTCTTTATGGAACTACATACATTCTATAATTTTCTGTTATTTCAGAAAAGTGTATATTGTTATCAAAACTGTTTAAAGAGTCATTGGGGTAAAATAATTTCTACTGAAAAAATAGGTTTTAAAACTAGCAAAACATTTAAAAAGTTTACTAAATTAAATGACACAAAGGGGCTACATAAATAAAATATTTGAGAGAATAGAAGAGTATATCAGTAGCAAAAAAATAAAACAAAAAGTTAAGAACTTTCAGAACAGAAAAATAATTTGAGTTATGCTCTTCACCTAAAATAAGATGTGACAGACTCAATCCTATCTTCAGTGCGCTTACAACCAAATGGAATTACTTCAAATTCAGCAGTATGGCACTCGGTTTCAGTAGGGTCCCAGAGACATATGAATGTTGAATGAAACTCATTTGTGTTC
>VYZQ01051198.1:0-16248 GCA_013400655.1 Mystacornis crossleyi
TTTTTTTTAGAAGAAATGTCACCTTTTCCCCAACATACCAAGATACTTATCTTTTTTTTTTACTTAGCAAGTTATGTTGTCATGGGAAAAAAATCAAACCCAAATCAAAATGTTGTCTTCTCCTGGCTCTTCCCTCTCTCCACATCCTGCACTAGGGCAGCAATTTCTAAAGAACTTTTGGAATCTTTGGGAGCAAAGCCAGAAAGCATCCCCCATGCCTTGCAGACTGCTGGGCTCAAATTATTTAGTGGATTATCTCTTCATGATTAAAGGGTTTTGGCTCATGTTCAGAGATGTTACTTCCTTCCCATGAGGGGTCCTCTTTACTAAGCTACATCAGCAATTGATGCAAGTGTAAATGCTTGGAGAAAGAGGGACTAGACACTAATTTGGGTTTGGCCCAGCATACTCCTGTGAAAAGCTGCCAGACGGTGGTGAGTTTGGGCATAGTTTGGCCACAAAATAAAGGAGAAGCAGTCATGGACTTGTTTTTTACTTCATCAATGCATTTGTTTCCTGAATCATACGAAAACAAAAAAAAGCGCCTCATGTCCAGAAGGGGTATAAGAAATAATTGATTCCAACAAAGTCATAGAATTGTAGAGTATTTTGAGTTGGAAGGGACCCATAGGAATCATTGAGTCAAGTCCTCAGAGACCTTTGGGTAGAAACAAAGGCAAAAACATATATTTGTACTTCTGATGTATCTTTTCTTAACTCAGCAGCTTCTATATAAATATTTATCCTACAACTCTGGCTGCTCTGGAGGAATACAATAAAACACTATTTAAGGAATTCACTCTAAACTAAATTCAAACCATGTGCCGCATCTACCCAGCGTACCAGGAGGACTTTCAAGCTCTCCCTCACAAAACTTGGCAGAGGTGGGGCACGGCTGCTGCCCCTGTTATCCTTTCAGTCTTGTCACAGCCCAGGGATTTTCTTTGCAAGGCACAGGGCATGTGGGCAGGAGGAAGAGGGCTCTCATGCTCCAGAGCACCCATCTTCCTGGCTAACACTTTTCCAGCCCTAATGGAATGGGATTCATAGCACTGCATGGCCTGAGCTTAAAATAACCACTGAAGGTGGTTAGAAAAATTTATGCCTTTCAGCAAGTATCTTGCTTCCTTCCAGGCTGTGTATGAGCGATCTCCTGACACAGCAGAGAAACATCTTTATTTTAGGAACAGAGTGTTGTCACCCTTTTCACAAGGGCCATCCTAAACCTAATCAGGTGCCTTTGCTCCACCATTTGTCTCAAATGCCAGGCTGATCGTGCAGCCCCAGTGGCCAGAGAGCTCCAGGCTGCCAGGTTGGCCAGGTCCCCATAGCACACTGCTGGGGGTAGGTTGGGGCTTTGCTGGGATACCTACATTGCAGGGGTAAGTGCAGAGACAGGTAAGTGACCTTGGTTTGCTTCACCGTGTGGCCAAATGAAGCTACTTCTGAGAGCCTCCACGTGGCATTTTGCATTTGTAACCATTTTGCCCTTCCAGGGGCAGACAAAGCTGCCTTTAAGATTCAAGCTGTGTGCTGGTGAGCTCTCTGAATGCATGAGAACTTGCATTTCCAATGGAAAATGAAAATGCCTGAGTCACCATTTTATCAGGTGCTGAATAAGAACAAATTTATTTTTTTCATGCCTATAATTATATGTTTGGAAGGGGCTGGAGCAGCTCTCAGAACAAGAAGGGAAGATGCTTGAGCAAGCTCTGCTGATGGAGAGGGCCTCTGGTTGGACAGAGCAGGGGGAAGAGCAGTGCTAGGGCCAGAAGAAACTGATGCTCCCTGCCAAAACATGTTCTGTTTGTTCCTTTCCAGAGTTCTTCCTCACAGCACAATAAGTGTTTGTGTTTTGGGAAGGATCAGAAAGACTGGGCAGGAAAAAAACAGAGGTTTTGATTGGCTTGGGGGACATTTTAGAAAGGGTACTAGATTCCTTTTGAATAAATCAATCCCAACGTAGGCCAGAAACAATTAAGTACAAACAAGAACCATCTTCCCCACTTAAAATACATTAACTTTCCAGCATTTCCTAGCTAGCAGACAGGCCAGGATTGACATATTTAATGTCTCCTCCATAGAAATTTTTTCTTCTCAACAAGGAGACAGAGCACAGAAGAAAAGAACAAAATACACTGCTGATATCATTCCTGACATATTGTTGTATCTGGGTGTTTGCTCTTGGCAGTTCAGTGCCTGCTGTGTAGCACGACCCCTCTACCAGGCAGCTGTCAATACTGGGAAAATTGAATTTACTCTAAATGAAAGGCCACAGCCAATAAGCAATCAGGCAGTACGTGCTCTCCATCCCATCATTAATGAGACGGGATATTTGTCTTCTGTACACTGCCATGGCTCTCCTACCTCTGCAGCTATAGGTCTGAGTAACACCCCAGACTGTAAAGTACACCTAATCTTTAGATTTGACTTAGCTGTACCTCAGGATGGAGAACATTTTGGGAGCAGTGAACACGATGTGAAAATCACTAGGAGTGGGGTAGTGCCCCATCGCTTCAAACCCAGGTACATGTGGGAGTAGCTGTGAAGAGGGGCAGTTCCACCCATTCCTCTCCCTGCCTCAGGCTACACCTTTCCTGCTAATTCCCTCCCGACAGCAGTAGCACTTGTGTAGCCACATAATGACTCGGGTAAGGCTGGTTTGATTAAAAACAGTTCATTTTTAAAATACCAATAATAAGAATAGGTTAGTTTCCCACTGGCTTAACCCCCAGCAGCAGCACAGGGAGGGAATAAGAGTATGTGCCCACAGAGTACAGATTCACAAGCTCCTTTCCTCCTCTTACGCAGCAGTGAAGCCACTAAGGAACACTGCCTTGATACCATGCTCCTACAAAAAGGACTGCAAGTCCACTCAAAGATGTCTTGAGCTGACATGCCCTTCAAATCACTAACCTGAACCAGGTTTCTCAGCTTCCCTGAAGGGAATACTCTAGAGACTCATCTATCTTACCTTTTAAAATTATCACACGTTTAAAACAAAGCAAAATGAAACAATCCCACCTTGTCACCAATAAATGTCCCTTGCCAGCACAGGTTTCCTCAGGAGGGAGTAAGAGACCTCACAGATGAGAGCTGTAATCCTTTGTGCATGCCTGGAAACTGCTTAAATATTACTATGGCCATTTAAGAGCCTGCAGAGATGCCAGTGAGATCTGACTCTCTAAATTGCAAGATGAACAGCTTAGATGAAAGAACCTCGTTTACATTGCATCAAGTGGACTTGAGAAGGAAGCAGAAGGGAATAATTATTCTCAGCCTTTTAACAAACACCTGAAAGTGGAAAGGTAAGAGATGAAAGGATATCAATAAACATATTACGAAATTAAACTTCCGTGGGTAATATTTAGACATCATAGAAGTTGGCACCTTCAGGAGGAGAGAGAGAAAACAGATCAGAAAAAGACAGAAGTCTCCAACAGTCTGTTCTCAGATGGCCATTTCCAGTGGCAATCATGCTAATTGCACACACAAATTAGACAAACAATCATGAATGTATTTTTCAAAATCAAGCCCCATTTATGTTAGTCTCACAAGAGTTTCCAATCAACAGTTTTCAATTGCAAATACAGAACAGTTTAGTCATCAAAAAGCAGAGGGATGAAGAATGTACTGAACACGAAAGGAAAACAACCTCTTCTCTCTCTTTCCCATATTTCTGTAACCAATTCCTTCTGAACATTTAAAAGAATATTTTCTATTGACACAAGGCATAAAAATACTTTGGTTTAATGAGCTCTGCTCATCTTAAAAATACACAGATAAAAATGTGAATGCACAATACAGTATTTCAAGTAGCTTTGAGAGGGTTATTATCAAAGTATGAGCATGGCTATCAATCAGACATACTGACTGATACTAATGTTCTTCATGGGAATGTAAATAATTGTTTCAAAGCATAATATACCCCTTCATCATTAAAATCACTTAGCTGTTATAATTGACCTCGCTTGAGCAATGAAAATACAGTCTGCTTTCTTTCTCTGAATAAGCACAGTTTTAGCAAATCACTTAAGCACGGGCTTAAAATTAACTAGCTGATTGAGGTCACAGCCCACTTTGCCTATACATTAGCACACTGCTGCAGGTAATGTAGAGAGGATAAGCAAACCCCAAACAGTGAAAAAAACCTTTTTCCTCTGAAATCTGCCTCCTGAGACATCACCATTAACCTTTAGTGTGCAGAAGCCACAAACTCTGAGCCCTTTAGAGAGCCCTCTGTGCTGTTGCTGATTCAGCATTAGAAACCTTCACTGAGCAAGGCTCTCTTTGGAGGAATGGAAGAACAGGGCACTTGTTATCCGTCACTGACCTATTCCAGCTGCTGGCTGGCACTTGCTAATGCTGCAGGCCTTGGCTTACCGGGTCACACTTAACCCTTAGAAAACAATTGCCTTCATCTGTTTCTCTTAATAGGCAGCCAACATGTTCTCCCTGGCGAGCTGCACTCATACTGAATATTAAATACTTTTATGTGAGAAATTTGTAATGCATGTGCTTTTAATGGGAGCTTACTGAATGGCTGTGAGTCTCAAATGCCTCTTAAAGCACAAATGAGGAATTTCAACTGAACTCTAAAATTCTCATGGTGCATCTCTTCTGCTAAATACCTAAAATCCTAGCCCCGTTCCCCAGTTGTAGTGTACAGAGAGAGTAATCTTAAACAGCTTTGAGACTTACAGTCCTTCAGTTGTCCACACAGGTCCTGGGTTAGTCCCACAGGTACTTTGCAAAGAAGACAGCATTGTCTCCACAGTACGGACGGGCAACAAGGCAGAGGAGGGTGTGGTGGCACCCAGGGTGGAGTTACGCACAGATACCCACAGCCTAAATGTCAGACTGAGCCACTCTCCCTCACTTCCCCTGCACTCAGTGGAGATCTTGTCAGTGCAATCAATGGGGTTTAAGCTGCAGCTCATCTCACTGTGCAGATGTATATTAAAAAAGGAGTTGGGTTTCCATGATCCTTGTGGGTCCCTTTCAACTCGGGATATTCTATGAACGGAGCTCAGTTATGCCTCAGGTATCCTGGTTTCTCTCCTCGGGCTGTGAGGGGCAGCATCTCACATCAGAGTGGAACCAGCACCCCCACTCTTGCTCTGGTCCATGGGCAGCCAGCTGCCAGCACAGCTCACAAGGCAGAACGGAGCTCAAGGCATCGAAAAGCTGAAATCACGTCTCAAGGTGATCCCCCATGCTTCGTCACACACAGAGTTTCCGGCACGGCCACCCTCATCTCCTGACGTGGCTAAATGGCTCACTGAGGCTGTGTCCACCCACAGCTTGAGAAGCCACTTTAATCACAAGCTTGTAGGGACTGACAGCTACAGAACTCATAATTTGGCCGTAACAGCCTACTCACCAGCCTGCTTTCCCTTCTGTACCCCAGTGACAACTGCTGTCTCTCCAGCTGAATTGACCCCACTGGTTTTGAGACCCTGGGCATAAAGAAAAGCAGTGCCTTACTTGAAGCAAGTGCTGTGCTCTTCTCATTGCAACAAGCATTTACTAGAACTGGGAATGGTTTAGAGATAAGCAACAAGAAGATCCAAGACTCTTCAAACTGTGAGAGACAGCTTAGCAGGAGTATGCTTGTGGTCTCTGCAATCACAAGTAGCATGAGAGGAGGATGGGATGTGTTATTCACTATCTTGTTCAGTACTGGGTCTCTGGAAAGCATCAACCCAAGCTAGCAGGAGTCAAGTTCAAAACAAAGGAAGAGAGGGGCTTCTTCATGTAACAGGACTGGGGAAATCCTTTCCACAGGACACTATGATGCTAAAAATGTACGTGAACGCAAGGGGAGACTGGTCAAATACACAGAAGAAAAATCCACTGAGAATTTTTACTTATATTGAACCACGTCTTTGGTTGACCACCATTGACTCAGATAATTTTCTAAGCTGAAAACAGCTAGCAGCTGGGAGAGAATTTGGGGTACACATCATATTGCTGTTTTCTTACTTTTTTCTAACTGTTTGATTCAGATGGAGAAAGACTACTGGGCTAGATGGGCACTATATTCTGGCCCAGATTAATTGCTCTCATATTTTTCTGTTAATTGATGCTACCTACCTGTGTGTTTCTATTGGTAACTTTTTCTGAGAGGTTTCCTTTTTTTTTTTTTCCCTCCAAATAATTCTCTCCAGGCTACACTAAACCCAGTGAAGATCTGTCTCCATAACACAACACCACTGTTGATAAAGCAGAGATGAAGTAGGGAGTAAGGCACGCTGGCTCTTAGTCTCAAAGCTTAACGAGCGATTATAGAAGTGCTAAAACAGACAACTGTCCTTTGGCAGTTAGTGGGGCAACGTGCTCACTGAGTAACAAGCATATCATTCCTCTAATGTTTAATCCCAGCAGCATTTTACCAGCCAAATGAACAACATTTCCGTAAATAATGGAGATGCAATGCCTTTCTCTCCTCCCCAACACTGTGCTGTCTACCCCTTCTATAGACCAGGAGCAACGAAGCAGCAGGGAAAGTCCAGCGAGTCTGAGACTTGCAGTGAGTCTGGAGCTCACACGAGTGAGCAGGGGGACAGGAGAGAAAGAGATGCGATGCCTCCGGGCTGAGTGAACAGGATTTACCAGTCCTTTGTTCCTGCTCTGGGTGGGAATTAGACCCATAACTGTCTTCCCAGCACACTTCAGGCCTCTGCATTTCTCTCTCTGCACCTTGCCAGTCCCTTGTCAAAACACGACTTTCTTATTGAAAACCTTTTCTTCAGTGGACATGCACATAAGCAATGAACTCTCCCCACTGAGCTCTCACAGCCTTATGCTAGGACAGCCCTTAGCACAGTCCCCAAGAGGCACACGTGGCTATTCCACAAAGCAGTGTCCCTGTCTGGATCTTCTGCCAGTTTGGAGTTGGTTTTTTTTTCCCCACTACTAACAAAGAAAAGCCTCTGGTTCGGGTATTTTTATATTTAGCAGACTATTATTTAGAAAGTGTATTTCCTGACCTTCTCTGGGAGGTGGGAGCATCCCTTGCCAGACAGCACGTTAGACAGAGAAGTATCGACCCAAAGGTCACGAGATGTGGATGAGTAGGAGAGAAGCTCTCATGGGAGTGCTCTCAGCAAGACCCACCACCTGCCAGAAATGCCAAACAAGTGCAAAATTCATTCACTAAAGTGTTTCCTCAGGAAAGGACATGCTCCCATTTAATCGCCCTCCTTATTCATGCTTCACACACCATCTGAAGAAATTTGATTGTTCTAACTCTAACCTTTTCTAACCTCAAAAACAAAGCCCCCAACCAACCCTAAAACACAGTCACATCACCTTCTCGACCAAGGTGCTGTGAAAAAGCTGCAGGGCAGAAACAGATATTGTAAGATGTGTGCCAGCCATTTAGCAAGAAAGGCGGGGCAGGGAAGGTGCATTTCATTGCTGAGCAGCCTGCAAGCATCTGAGAGCATGATTTATATTCCCACAACTGCCTCTTCAGGTTAAGGGTGAGCATAGTAAAGGATTCATCACAGAAACTCCAGCAAATGCAGAAACAGAGGAAAAAGCAGACCAGGTTTCTTTTTCCTATCCGTTAAAGGTAAATTACAGTTATTAGAGAGGAACACCCAAGCACAGCCACAGGGCATTAAGCCGTACGTGAATATTTATATACACATTTGTCTGATCAACCAACTGAATATTAACAAAGATTATATCCTGCTTGCACTGAGTATAAATCAGCCGTTCAAAAACAACACCTAAGAGTCCCTCCAGCCTCAAAAATACACCACCCAGGATACCCCTGTGTTATTTTTAAAGTCAAGCAGCAGGGAAGTAAAGGGCCTGGACACGCAGAACTGAGAGCAGGGGGAGCACCACACTCTGGGACATAGGAAGGTGTCCCAGTCTGTCAGGGTCTGCGCTTGAATTTCGCTGCTGCGATTCAGTGTAGGTTCATGTGCCCCTCTCTCCACCACCAAAAAGCCACAGAAGAGAATAAACAATGGCAGCACTAAGTCACAGGAACTCAGAAAAGCAGTGGCAGCACATGGGCGGTCCAGTCCCACCAGCAGTAGAATCATTATTTTCTTTGGTTTGGTTTTCATGTCACATTGCAACAAGAGAGGAAATCCAGAACTTGAGAAGGAACTTGCAGCACAGAGGACATTGCAATACTGTTCCAGTGGTTATCTGCAGACACACCATCATCACAGAGAGACTTGAGTATTGTGGTGTGTCACAGACACTTTTGATTCTGGTGCTTTTCCAGTTTGAATGCTCTGTGTAAGTACATCCTGCTCCATCCCCGGCCCCATAAGGAAGACTGCTATTCCCTGTCCCTCCCTCCGGACATACTTTGGATCCTCCCAGCAGACCTCCCCATCCTGAAAATCAGTAAGGCAGAGGAGGGAACACCAGATTGGGTACTCTTGTCCACAAAGCAAAAATAGCATGTTTAGCTACATTTTAAAGCCAGTTTCACTAGAAGTTCCCCTTTCTCCATTCCTCTTTTTCAGTGCTCCCAGCTCCTTATTCCACTCCCATGCTCATGTACGCTTCCCACTCTGTCCATGTCTTTTCCACCCACTGTATGTTGAAGTTTTGAATTTAAATTAACTTCTGATGCTTCTATATGCCCACACACATGCATTTTCCTACTCCTGGACCTCTCCTCTGCAGGACTCAGCATTTCCTCTGCCACCCACAGTCCCTGCAGGTACACTTGCACAGTCCATGGCACATCAAAGAAGTCTGTTTGAGGAGACAGACTGAAACAAGAGCTAAAAGTTGGGAACAAATTGACTTGTTTGTCACAGTTCCAGCACAGGGCAGGGGCTTTTATCCTCTCAACACCGTGTCCTATCTTCCAGAGGACCAGCAACCCCAGCAAGTGGACATCAGGTATAAGGCCCTGTGGATCAGGCCAGTGCATTCCTGAGATCAGAGACTCCTGACCTACAGCAAATGGATGCCCCAGCTGGTCCCACACACAGCTGTGGCTTCATAAAAACACTCGCTAAGAAACCAGCAAGATAAACAGAAGGGACAGCACAAACTCCCCACCTCAGCTCTGCCAGAGCCAAACAATGACGTCGGTCAAGTTGCCTCATCTTACTGTACTTAATGTTGGCCCCGCCATCCCCTTGGCAGCACAAAGCAAACTGATTAGGACTGAGCAGTGACTGCTGGGCTATGCACAAGTGAGTTTTCAAGTGAACAAATGGCTGTGAATGCACATTGTAAGCAGGAAGAGAACACTAATAAGGAAACAATTATTTCAGGTTTTTCTAAAACAGATTTTTTTCCTATTCCTTCCTCTTATCTGGAACAAACAAAGCTTTGAGAGAACAAATACAATTCCAGAGATAATCCACGCTTTGGATCCTGGAAGCATTTGGTACCAACTTCTGGAAAACAAAACAATGATAATGACTCACGCTGGGCCTGGGGGTGGCTCATCACAAAATTAGCAGCAGCTTCCATGCTCCCAGCTGAGATTGGCTTTGCTGGGTTGTTTTCACAGATCCCCAGGACTGCAATTTAGCACATGCAAATCTGTCCAGCAGCCAATCGCAGCCACCATGCTAGAAAGGCATAAACATGCCATTTAGAAATATGCTTTGCCATACGAAACACGATTACCTCCTTCCATGCCATTTCAGGCTATGGGAAGAAACACTATTTTTATTATTAAACATTACGCATCTCTTTTCCTCCGAGGGGAAGAAGAATTATTTAAAGGCCTTTTAAGCAAACATCTAGTCACACAGTTGAAAGCTTTGTGCACTATCATTGCATCTGGGGAGGCGATCATCCCTGTACTGGACACTTACGAGGCCACAGCTCAGTTCTAGTTTCCAGTTTTGGGCCCCTTACTTCAAGAAAGACACTGAGGTGCTATGTCCAGCTCCAGAACAGAGCTGGGCAAGAGTCTAGAGAACAAGTCCTATGAGGAGTGGCTGTGGGAGATGGGATTGTTTAACCTGGAGAAAGGGAGAATCAGGGAGGACCTAATTGCTCTCTACAACTCCCTGACGTAAGGTTGTAGAAAGGGAAGGGTCAGCGTCTTCCTGTAAGTAACAAGTGACAGGATGAGAGGAAATGGCCTCAAATTGCATCAGGGGAGCTTTAGTTTGTATATTAGGAAAAATTTCTTCGCAGAAAGAGTTGCTAGGCATTAGAACAGCCTGTCCAGGGAAGTGGTGGAGTCACCATCCCTTGAGGTATTTAAGACATGCAGATGTGGCACTTAGTGGTGGATTTGGCAGTGCTGGGTTAACAGTTGTACTCAATAATCTTAGAGGTCTTTTACAGCTGAAAAAATTCTATATTCTACAAGAAATCTCATCTAGTTTTCAGACCATGCTGAACTTTTGATGATATATGTACAACCTGGACTAAAAAATTTAAAACTAGCATTAGTTTGGTAAAAAATTAAACAGGTTACTTCGGGAAAGCAGCAGAAAGGGCTACAGGAAGACAAGTGGCTTGGTTTTCAGACAAAGTTCAGCGAGCCAGAAGTAGATCACTCTCACAAACAAAGCAGGAAGATTTAAATTTCTTTAATGAACAGGGCTTTCCATCTGGGAACTGATGGCTGTGAAATACCTCCAGAGGGATCTGCTGGAAACAGAAAACAAGCCTACTGTCAATGATCTGTGGACAGGGAAAACAAGAAGGATTTTAGGGATGATACATACCATTCATCTAAACCAGTGGTTCTGGTAAGTATTCAAGCATGTGACTGTCTAAAAGTGGGACTAGGTGCATGCATAGTTAAATACACACTTAGATGGTTCAGTGAGCTGAGACCTGTCTCTGGAAATACTCCTTGGTCTTTGAGTGGACATGACCTAACGACAGTCACACAGCTCTTAAGCTGAAAGCATCTGCTCTGAAAGTCATCAGCTTTAAATAACTGCCTTTGACCCCAGATTCTTTTGTTAGTCTTCAAGTGGAAAAACAGCAACACAGAAGACAATATTTTATACACACAGTCATTCAGGAAAACCAATAAAAAAGCTGAAAAATTATTTCATTATATTGTTAGTTAACATTTCCCATAAAACTTACAGTTTATAATGCATCACAATTGTACATGGTGTTTAATCTCAGACAAACTCTTTTCTTGGCTGAGACTGGGAAATGAAGGAAGTTAAGCTTTATTCCTTTACAAAGCCATGCAAACCTTCAGGTGAGAAGTGCCATAAACCAGCCAACCTCTGCTTCAGAGTACTGTTTATCATCCTGATTACAAGTACTTAAGAAAATTCAAATTCCTCTTATTTTACTTGAGATTGCTCATTCACATAAAGTAAAACATTTTCCAAATATGATTCAATATCAGCGACGCTCTGTTAGGACCCAGACAAGTTTCAATATTCAGAAGACTGAGTGAAGATCCAGCAATTCCAGATGCCCAGCTCTGTAACCTCAGACATGTGGCTGACGGCTATGCATTGCTAAGCTACTTTACACCCAGGGAGTTCCTGGACCTGCATTTCTTTTGAAGATTTACGAAATCCTTTATTGCAAACTGAAAAATAAAATCCTGCATAATATCAAAGTCTTTCCTTTGCATAACTACACAGAACTGGCTGCAAGTACTTTAAGAAGTTATATGCATATAACTAAGTTCATTATCATTTTTATCTCTGGAATTTTTGTATGATAGAAACCAAGTAATTTCACCAAATAAAAACGCTAAAAAATTCATCATTTCTGGCTCAGTCAGACAAAGATCCAAAAGCACTATGGGTTTCCAGGAGAGATCCTTAGCCAACGTCTGCACGAGAGGGTTACTTCAGAATAAAGGAAAGTGTGGATTTAAAATGCTATAGCTATTCTTGAATAATACCCCAGAGGAGTGCTCCTGTTATAAGAAAAAAGGTTTTTCAGAGTTTTGTTTAATTCATCTCCCAGGTGAATTAAGCTAAATCAGACAAAGGTATTCTTTCCACTAGCATATGAGCATCAACAATAGGCATTATCCCAGAACAGCACAGGTACTTAACTTCCACTGGTCAGCAAGAGTTACTTTTCCAAAAAGACAAAACAGGAAGAGGGAGCCTAAGCAAAATATGTGCAGGAACAGTGGCAGAGAATGATGGGCAAGACACCTGCTGCAGGAAGGAAAAAGTGCTGATGACTCCCAGTCAGATCCCAGTGCTTCTCAGCCTGGCGACCCACTCCCAGCTCCAGCTCAGCACCACTAAGCCACCATTCCCCTCTCCCACCAGCAATGCACATCCACACTCTGAGCTGCCACACATCAAAGCCTCTCGGTGCTCCCTGAACTCAGCAAGGAACTGCAGGTTTCACTGTCTGTCGCTTACATACACAGAGCTGTTGCTTCCAGTAATTTGAAGCTGAACTGTGCAGTATTTGCTGTGTGCTGTAACTTGCTGTTTATTTGAATAAACAGCAGTGGGAAATTTTCAAGAACTAGTGTACGTAAATAAAATGTAGATGGATGCACAGATGACTGCACAACAAAACCAAAGAGTGCCTGTTCTGCTCACAAGCCAAATACTATTCTTGAATATGCAATTGTACCTCCTATGTGTGTGATGCCATTTGCATCTGCGATGTCTTGCATGTGTAGACACGTTATGACAGTGCCCCAGATAGTCTTAGGGCAAGTGCAAAAACGTGTATGGGCAGCAACAGATTGGCTAATGGCAGAGGCACAGCCTGACCCTTCCTACCTAGACAGAATGCTTGGTCCTGCTGACCCAAATACCAAACTTAGTGTTGTGATGCCTGGAGAAATACAAAGACCTACTGTGCCAGACACCATTTTAATTTGCCATAAAGCCAGCATCAATCAGCATATTTCCAGGACCATCTCCAGATTTCGCCAATGTGAGACACCCATGGAAGCCAAGTTCAGGATTTACTTTCAATATGAGCTTAATTTGTACTGAAGGCATCAATTTTCAAAATAGGGACTTAAACTGAGAAGTACTGTTATGAATGAGAATAGATCAGTCTCTGGATACAACTAAACCTCTACCACTGAAAATACGGCTGAAAATGCATTGCTGCTGAATGCTGTTGCTGGTTGATGTGAGAAATATCTGTGGTTTTAGCAATGGTGCATCCCACAGGAGAGTCTGTACAGGAGCCAAGGGGAGGACAGGCATGGGACAGAACCACTGATACAGCCAAGTAAGAAATCCTTATGGAGGAAGACTGAAACACTCACTAGCAGAAATCTCCATGCTGCTATTATGCAGCCCATGGGTACAGGGCCTTTTCCATCAAAGTGGCTGCCAACCAGGTACAGGTCACCCAAAATATTTTTTCACAACTCTATTCACAGCTACAACAACAATCAGTCATTACTTAATGTTTCCCTTGAACTTAACAGTGTAGTAGCTACCTGTTTCATAATGTTGGCTAGGAAGACAAAAGCAAAAAAAAATCTGGACTGGCAAACTACACCTCCTAAGCAAAGGGGAAAAAAGTGATACCAGAGAAAACAAATCAAAGAAAAAAACTCTTAACAAAATTAACTGTGGTTGCACCATCAAGAAGGGAAATATCTGCACATACAATACAATCAGTCAGCCTGCAAACTCTGAAACTGAGATAACAAGTGAAGCACCTGAAAGATGATACAGGATGTTGCTGTGCTAAAATACTTGTAAAGAAATACACAAAGGAGTAGGATAAATCTCTTACTCTGCATTGCTATGAATTACTTGCACTTTTGTGGTGGCTTGGAGACCGATTAAGCCCCATTTTGCAAGCTGCTGTTCAAACAACCACAGCCTGCCCCTGCACAGACAAAGACAAGGCCTGCACACCTCGAAAGCGAAGCATAAGAAAACAGGCTAGATTTAGCTAAAGTAAAGAGGTGAGAGGTCTTCACATAACAGTAACAGAAATCTTGCTAGTATTTTTGCTAATATCACAACAGAGCTGTACAGTACTATACAACTACCTTCAATATTTCACTGTTTCTCTTTGAAGCATCATGCATCAGTTTCTATCAGAATCAGGAGTGGTCTAAGGCTCTGAGTCAGCACAACACACACAAATATGAATCTGACTTTAAATGTGTGCTTACATCCTTATGACTTGCTTGCATTAAATAAAACATTGATATGAGGAAAGCAAAAGGCTTGGTCAATCTGTCAGAATAACTTCAGATCAGAGGATCAAGGGCACGTAAGTAGCTCACAGCACTCCGTGCCACCGCTGTTGCAGTCCATGTTTCCATAGTCCTTCCGCTCCCGTAATTTTATAATCCTTTTGTTGGTTTACATCTCTGACTGGCTTGACCCCACAGTGCCATGCTGGACACACCACTACACCTTTAGGGTTGTTGCCAGAGTATACACCTGTCTCCTGAGGCATGCTCACCTTTTGAAAAAGTAGCAAAGAGATTTCTCCTCCAGCAGGCCCAGCCCACAGTGACCCCTTTATAGGTGGAAGCTTTGATTTTTATTGCACATTCTTCAAGAACATAAACCCCAACCTTTATGGAAAATGGAAAAATGCAGCCAAGAAGAGGGAATGTATTTTAGCATCCTGATTCAAAGCAACAGACCCCATCTAGAGTGCTCAGACTCGTGGTGGCATGGGGCTAGTACCTGGAAAATAAGCTCAATTAGAGGTAACAATAGGAGATCATTCCCATAGACTGTCTCCTTAAAGCACAACATTAGGAAATACGAAGACTACGCAATGTTCAGTATCGTTCATCACAGGGGGGGGATAAGAAAAGGCTCAGGCGCCACATATGCATCAAGCACACTCCAGCACAGGACCCACCTGTAAAGCCAAACTAGCTCTGCCAGGAAACTATTAGGACACTATCATCGACTTCTAGTTCACTGAAGTTACAGCCTAGCATCCCCCATGGCCTGAGAACCACCCCACTTTTACCAGTAGCTTATTGTTCTCTTTACTGCTTCAGGTTTCCAAAACACACAAAACAAGCAGTCACATATAGTACTATGAAGAAAACTCCACTATAGTTTTTCACTGAAAAGAGACTAGTGTGTGTCCAAACACAGCCACAATTTATTCTATTTATTTATCATATTGTTCTTCAAAGCAGGGCAGAACACATTTTGAAGGGAGTTCAGCGTTCTCTCCCAAAGATTTCCCTGTTGCCATGAGCTTGTCACAGACAGCAACTTGCACACAAAAGTGGAATGGGAGGGAAGATACTACTGAGGCATAAATGGATGGCTATAACCATTAACAGCTTTTCCTTAGCAAAGCCATAAGGGAATCCGGGCTACCTCAGCAACAGCATTCCTCTAAGAACAGCCTTTCAAGAGACAACACAGAGCATTTGCACTGGAGGCACGGACATTTTCCACTTCTAGGACGAAGATCACGCAAAAAAACCCAGCACAAGCATTGGGGAAGAATACTCTAAAAGACACCCTTGTGAGCATCCAATTAGTAGCTTCTACAGTACTTAATAATAATAACAACAATAACACAGGATTTCTTTCCATAGGCATTTACCCAGGGTCATAGAGCGAGAAAGTCAGATTCATGAAAGAAACACGTAGCACAGAAGAAACTGCAGAAACACCACTTAAAAAGCTTCAACAAGACCACCCTAAAACTTAGGGGTAGCACAACACCAAACCAAGGCACTCATGCACTTATTCCCCTCTTTAAAAAGCGCTCAGGGAAAGTGTTTAGGATCAGGAATACTGTTCAGAAATTCATCCCACTACACTTCCTTCCCGTCCTAGTGAAATGCTCTCTCCCCAACAGGTCAGGAGCTGAGAGAGGAGCTGGGAGTCTCCTGGCCCCCCATCAGGAGCAGGAAGGGATTTCCCTTTGCTTCTAAGAACATCCCCACTCAAAAACACATTCAACATCTTCCACCAGAAAAACGCTGCAACATTACTTCTACCAGAAACACAAAGTACGGAGAGCTCGTACAGTGGGGCCAACCCCAGAGTTGTGTGGGGCTGTTGGCACTCTGGGTAAGGCTATCACCATATTGGCCAGGTGGTAACGGAGGCCACAGTTGGGGGTTGCAGGTGGGATAGGAGATACAGGGGTCCCACACAAAGAAAAAGGACCTGAGTGGGCTGGGGAAGAATAATGAAGGTCATGTGTGAGGTAGGAATCTCTGTGAGGACAAAGGACACGTGGGGGTTCTATGCGGGTGGGGGCTTTAGGCGGGATTAAGCACAGGGTAGGGTGGGGTGAGGTGGGGTGGAGGCCAGGCCTCGGGTAGAGGTGGGGAGGGTTGGGAATACAACGGGTGGGCACGCTTGGAGCGGC
>VYZQ01051198.1:16253-46464 GCA_013400655.1 Mystacornis crossleyi
GGGAGCGAAGGGGACCCGGGCGTGGGGGCTGCCGAGTTAACGAGGACTCGGTCCCGGGAGGCCCGGCGGGGCCAGCACCGCGGACAGCGCCCAGCCCATCCCGGCCACCTGTGCGCGGCGCCGGCGAGGCGGAGGCGCAGGGGAGACGGCGAGGAAACGGGGCCAGCCCGGGCCGAGCGGCGCCCGGGCGGGGAGGCGGGGGAGGCGAGGGCGGCGGGGACAAGGACGCGCGCTCCCCACCTGNCCGCCGTCCGCCCCACCAGCGCCGGGGCCGCCGTGCGGGGCCGGGAAGGGTTGGTGCCCGCGGGTATTCCCAGCGACAGAAGGCACCACGTGCGGGGGCACCGAGCGCGGCCCTTTCGGGTCTCCCGGCGGCTGGAACCACGGGACCGGCAACGCGGCCGGGAAGAAGACACACCTCTGATCTTAAAGCACCGGTGGGTGCGGGTGCCTAGACAGGGGTGCTCCTTTATGAAAGCGCTGTAAAGGAACGAGCCTCAGTTTTTCCACTTACAAACCCCAAGACACCAGCCTCCTGCAAAGGGCGCTCCACTGAAACTCAAGGTACCTTCTTTTTTACCCATTTTTAAACTATCACTGTTACAGCGCTGCAGACTCAAGTCTCAGTGTTGGTGCTGCACAGAGAAAGGTACGGCACATATTTCACATGCAACGATGGTTAGGGAAGGATGCTCTCCTTAGAACTCTCTCCAATTCATGAAATTACACAAAACCCACAACACAAGGCTGGAAAGCACAGAAGCAGAGAAAAACTCCTTCAACAAAACAGTACTATCATATACAAAAGCTGTTCAAAAGAACTCTTTCACCTGAGTAAACTCTAATAACAGCACTAAAAAGCAGCTCCCTCTGGGACAAATAGGAACCCAGCACAAGGGTGATTTTCTAACTGAATTACCTTGTGCTCCTCAAGCAGGATTACCTACTCACACATCACCTTTCAAATCTTTCTCTGCTTTTGTTTCTCTTAATACCCGGCAGAAGTGGCCAGGTGTCTCTGACCAGCTCATGNTGTCCGCCGGCGGAGGGCCGGCCGTGCCGGGAAGCGGGGCGGGCTGGCTGGAAGGACGTCAAGCCCTAGAAACACGCGCGNAGCGCTGCAGACTCAAGTCTCAGTGTTGGTGCTGCACAGAGAAAGGTACGGCACATATTTCACATGCAACGATGGTTAGGGAAGGATGCTCTCCTTAGAACTCTCTCCAATTCATGAAATTACACAAAACCCACAACACAAGGCTGGAAAGCACAGAAGCAGAGAAAAACTCCTTCAACAAAACAGTACTATCATATACAAAAGCTGTTCAAAAGAACTCTTTCACCTGAGTAAACTCTAATAACAGCACTAAAAAGCAGCTCCCTCTGGGACAAATAGGAACCCAGCACAAGGGTGATTTTCTAACTGAATTACCTTGTGCTCCTCAAGCAGGATTACCTACTCACACATCACCTTTCAAATCTTTCTCTGCTTTTGTTTCTCTTAATACCCGGCAGAAGTGGCCAGGTGTCTCTGACCAGCTCATGAGATGAACATTTTTCCAGAGAATGCAGTCTAGGATGTAACAGACTTCTGGCCAGCACTTCAAAGGGATGCAAGAGTGGGGATACAGACTTAGATGATAACATCTAGATCAGAGTACTAAGGCACATAAATCAGGCATAACAAAAGAAATGCTGTTTAGGTGTGAGAATCTATCAAGCATTTGTGGCAAAACTAGTATTTCTGAGAGCACCTGGAGTCTTTCATGCCCTCAATAAATACTCCACAGTTTCAGATTTACTCTTGAATAGAAAAGGAAAAAATAAAAAAGGAAAACAGTTAAAATGCTAAATGTTTCATGAAATGGTAGCTCTTATTTTCCAGTCAACTCTACTTCATATACTGAAAAATAGCTCTTAGCTAGAAGCAAAACCAGTAGCATACAGTTCAGGACTGTTAGAAGGATGGAAGGCATTACTAACTAATCCCTGGGATTCATGCTTAACTCAGTTTTTGTTGTCTGCTGTGACTTAGGCTGAAAAATCATCACTCTGTCTTAATTTGTAAGCTGTTTTAGACAGGACCTTGCACATGCACCAAGTCACATCAAAAAGCTAAATGAAACCACCCTTCTCTATGTTCCCAGTTACCCAGGATCTTTGCTCCATCGGACTCCTCAGCAATCCCTGCTCCACAGCCAGAATGAAAGACTGCAGTGCCATGTCAGGGCAGATACCAAACTGAGACTACAGCTGTTACCTCTCCCCATCACCCAGAGTTGTCCTTCAGTCCTCTCTGCTATACCTGATCATCAGAGAGCAAGCCTGTAGCCCTGCTGGAACAAGGCCAGAAGTAGTTTGCACAGTGAAGCCCTACAACAGAACTGGTGGTTCCTGGGTACTTTGGTAATAGCACAAAAAAGTAATAGCCCTCTTTCTGCAAATGCATCAGCAGCACGTTTGAGATGAGAACAATTCTGGATCTGCCAGATCAAGGACAGTACGGTGAGATCCAAAATCAAGGTGCCCTCCTTGCTTAGCAGCCAACATGGAGCTGTAAATGAGGGGGCTCTCATTTAGAGATGCCAGGACTGAAGTGCAGCACTAGGAAGAGCACAAGGGAAGAGTTCCACTTAGATGTTATACGTATCAAGCTAGCATGGGAATGGGCAGATTTATCACATGAACATGCAAGGGCAAGTGTGTTAGACACTATACAGAGGTTTGTAAGAATAAGAAATGAAAATGCAACAGGTAGCTGAATTTTGAGACCTCTGTTCATTAAACTAATACTGTTGTTCTTGGAAAATCTCCTCAGAATAACCCATAAAAGCACTAATAAAATAATCCCCATTCCTTTGGGGAGCTTCCATCACCTTGCAGCAAGGCTGATAATCCAGCCTTTGTGGGGCACACTCCAAGGGGTCAACTCCTGACTCACATTAGAGGAAAGGAGGGCAGACTCAAACCAGTGAAAAGAATGAATGTTACCTAACATTTCCAAAGAAGGGCCATAAGGACTGCAACAAGCACATGTTCTTTCAAATTCAGTAGGTTTAAGTAAGTTTAAACAGCAAAATGGAAGCATAAAAACGGTAAAGGAAGAACTGTGATACACGTGAATCAAGTGTTTACATGCCACAAAATATTCAGTAATACCGTGTACCCAATTAGTTAATCTTAGCCCAGTAAACAAAGCTTAAAGATATTGAAAAGATAAATGGAACTGACATAAATCAGACATTGCTATATGTGTTAACTCATTTTAATCTGAAAATGAGGTAAATCAAAATAAGATTTATTTCAGTGCAGAGGGACAGCATGTACCCAAACAATATTTCAATGGACATAGTGCATAAATCTCACTATGGCTCCATTGATGAGCCTGCACTACTAAATAATGATGCAAATAATATCTTAAAAGTTACTGTAAAAGTGCGGCAGATATTTAAATTCTTAGCCACTGGTAGAACACAGGTATTAGAAATGATAGCGTGCTTGAATAAAAGCAGGGATTGCATTTGCTGGAACACAAAGAAAGCTGTGAAAGCCTCATTGAGGTCAGAAGACATTTACAGGGAACACAATGTCACGTGTGTTTCTCCCTTATTAAATTAAAATGCCATTGGCCTTCTGAAGCACTGAACAGAAACGAGAATATGTTTAGGATTATGGAATTTAAATTAATACCTTTTACTAAAAAGAGGAATGTACTGCACTCTGATCAGAGAAAAAAAGGTGATTTAGCCGACAAGGCTCTTTGCTAGGTATTAAAATAGCATAATGTGTACGAGTTCACCAGTTACAAAAGCCAAAAAAGAAAGAAAATCTACAAAAGCTCAAAGAAGAGACTAGCCAGGAAAGGTAATTTCCTTGTGTTAGTACAAAGGCAGTAGTAACCTTTCAAGGTGCTGGGTCCGTGCTGTTCTGTTTTCACCCATACTGACTGGTAGTTCTTTGAACGTTGTGACTGGTACACAGACAAACAGCTTGTGCAGGTGTGTTATTTCTGGTTGGTTGGTTGGGTTTTTTTGCAAGTCTCTGCCCTTGTTGTATTTTCTGGCTAAATTCACAGGCGGATAGGATGAGCAAGGGCCCATTAACCTCAAGAGCTTTGTCCAAGCTGGTGCTGATGCAGATCTTGGACCTTTCCCCTCTCTCTGTAAATTTACAAAACTTGCACTTGGTGCTCATTTCTCGATGCTCACTCCGTGGATCTGTATATTATCAGTGACTGTATATTCTTCAGTGGTGGCAGAGAACCACTCCACAACACCTTTCTTCGCAAGAGCCATTTGAGCAAAATCTACCAATAGGCCAAAAACTACAGCCCTTTCCAGTGCAAACCACTGTCACCACTGTGCTCTCTGGGTATTTCTGCTTACCCTTTTCCCCTTCTTTGTGAAGCAGAGGCTTCTGGCAAGGAGGGATGGTGGGGTCTGCTTCAGGGACATACCAGCCATATACAACTCCCACTGCACCCAGCTCCACCAAAGCAAAGCAGAATCACACCAGAGACAGTGGGAACTGCAGCACAAAGTTGAGGGGTTTGCTGAAGGTCACACAATAAATTTGTGGACAAGCAGGGAATCATCTGTCAGTCCTCATTGTGGTGATTTAATGAGAGGATTAGCCTCTTCCTGATCAGTAAAAAATTGCACTCATTATAAGGCAAAGATTCTGCTGGAAGCTCTACCATGGACAAAGTATACCACACACCTTCTAAGAGCAAATAGAAGATGACACAGAAAAAAAAAAAAAAAAGAGCTTGATTTTGTATATCAGACAAGAAAGATTAATTTATTAGTTGCTTTTCTGAACAAGAGCAAACAGAAACCACCAACTCCAGCTCCTGCTGGAGAGACTGACTTGGTAAAATTTCAGCCCCTCTGAGCTCACCAAAGCAGGTTCTGGAGCAAAAGAAAGGATGTCCCATAGCCTTGATCATTTAATAGGTTTATACTCAGACACATAAAGAGCTTATAGTAATGAGCACTCAGGAGCTGAATTTCCTGACATTAAGAAGAAATCTAATATTACATGTAAAGAAGGCTTGGTGTATCAAATGCCTCCAGTTTGAATTATGGAGAAATGGTTATTCTGAATATTTTTCAGTACAGTGACACTTTCTCTGAACCTGAACTTCTAGGGCATCTCCAAACATTTTGGCAGTAATATGAGCAGCTCAGAACAGACACTCTGGAAAAGGGGCAGACCCTGTTCCTTCCACCCACTTCCACTGCCCAGCAGATGCCCTCATCTACAAAATGTTTCACAAGGTGTTTAAGAACCCTTGATGGCTTTCTCCCCAACAAATTTTTATACTCATTTTTGGAAACCAGTAATACCATTGGCCTCCTCACTATCTTTTGGCAAGGAGTTCTACAGGTTAATCATGTGGCAGGAAAAAGCTTTTATTAGTTTAAAACTCCTTCTCGGTAGTTCCATTTAATGCTCACCTTAATCTATAAGGTGAGCATTATAAGATTATATTGTGAAATAGTAATTTTATGTTCTCCATAACAGTCATGGTTTTATGCACCTCTGCTGTATTTCCTTCCTCAATTGTTTCATTTCTGCAGGCACCTGAAAATGCCTAATCTGTTCCATCATTCCCTGGGCAGCAGCTACTCTTCACGCTCCACTGACCTTGTCACTGTTTCCTGTGCCTTTCTGCTTCTATCATATCTTTTCTGAGACAGGATAACTAGAGCTGCACACAGTACTCAAGGTGCAAGTGCTCCAGGGGTTTCTAGCATGGCAGGATGATAGCTCCTATTTGCTTTCTGTACCTTTTCCAATAACTTCTGCTTGCATCTGCTGAGCTAGCACTTCCAGAGAGATTCACACTTTCTCTGTGGTCTTTTTTCAGTGAGGAAATGGACTCCGGTAGCAACTCTTACCATGAATTTTATATATATATATTTATATCATTTATATATACACACACACAGAGTATATATTTGGGTTTCATCAATGGGTGCATTACCCTGCACTCCTCCCTAGTTTATACTGTTGTTAGTTCAGGAGATGCTCCATATCAAGAAATTCTTCTGCAGCTCTTTCCTATCTATTTCTGTTTCTCTTACTGTAATGATTTTGTCTCTTCTTCATCCCCCCACTTTTCAAGATAATTTAGAAGCATGTCCCATACTGCACAGTTCAGTCTCTCTTCACTGGCAATTTCCCCACTGATGAGACCTCCCTTTATTTACTTGAAGAAAACACGCAGTGAGGGAAGCATTTAAGAAGTCCAGACTTCTGCCTCACCTTTACCCAGCTGCTCAGAAAACATTAAGGAATTTAGGGTGATGTTCCCCACCGCAAGAGCCACGCAGCCCCGTACCCAGATGACCGAACCTGACTGCCAGCCCCCCACAGGATGGGTGCTGTGATTTTTTGCAGATGTAGTTCATGGCAAACTTTCAGGTGTTGCCACCTTTGTCCGTTGAACCTGAGAGCTGCAGAAGCACCTTCTAGGTGCACCTCCTTGATGTGTTCAAGTTCCCTGCCAGCTGTGGTAGCTGTTTCACATCTGCAGCCCTTCCAAGGGAAAACATGCTGGAAGGCAGAAGATCTCCCCCGCCTGCTGATCGCTCCGGGCTCAGAGGTTATGAGAGAGAGGAAAGCAGATTAAAGGGCTGTAATGCAGCCAGCATGGGGAAGATCTGACCCACAGGGCTCCAGTAATTGAGGTTATTAATCCACGGTAGATAACGATGGCTTTGCCTGAGGCATGACCCAAGTTTTGAGGGCAGCAGATCACAGTTGAGCCAGGCCTTTGAGGTGGGCAGCAAGCCAGCCTGCTGGCCAGCAGAGCTCCTGGGCTCTACCCACCGACAGCCCCTTGGCTCCTCTGCTTTCAGCAGGCAGCCATCAAGGCAAAGCCAGAGCTGGGATAGATGCAGCTTCCAAATTCAGGACGTGCTCTTGGCTTTCCCCCCAGTTCCCTGCATGAAACGGGAACAACTGGCAGGCCACTTTCCTCATCTAGGTGTGCGACCAGTCCATCCACCTCACAGGGAAAAGTTGTCAAGCTTAATAAAGGGGATTTTCGGAGGGTAAAAGTACAATATACCAACCATGCATGAAGCCATCTCCCCTTCCCCTCCAGCAAATTCACTCCTAATGTTCCAGATGGCATCTGAGGTTGGGAGCAGCATCTGTGGAAGCATGAGCCTCCTCATCTGCCTACTTTCAGTGACACTTACAGAGCCTTTTACTGTTGTCTAGACCTGAAGCGTATTTATTCTGGCATGCTAATACAGCACATGTGGCACAGCCTCATCAAGACAAGCAAGCACCTGCCTAAACGCCTGCCTTGGGAATGATGGTACAAGAAACGCTTTCTGCTCCAATTCACAGCTGCTCCAATGACAGAAAAGCTACTACGAGGACACCAGGTTCAGACCCTCACTCTTTAAGTGGCCACCATGGCTGCAGAGTGCACGGAGACATGTCTGAAACATTTCTCTGGAAAGACCACTATTCTGGAACATGCAGCTCCCAGTGCCTGCAGTGTAGCACAGCTAAGGTTCTTCGTCAGACCTACTCACAGACTTGTCCCTGCTGGTTCTGAGAAGAAGAGAATGACAAAAGCTAGGTATTAAATAATAACATTACAGCACAGTTATAAAGGGTCTACATAGGTAAAGAAAAATTAATGTTTCAAGAGATCTGAAGGCGGGATTTACAAGACCTTTATAAGAGCCTTGAAATCCTGGCTTGTTAAGACAGGACTTCCTAAGAGGTACGTTTTTTTTCCAGGTGAATTTAAGTTAAGACTTTTTGTCTGGAAAATTTTCTTTTCTGAGACCCATGTAGTGTAGTCCTCACCAGAATGCAAGAGAGCTAAGAAAAAAAAAATCGTCTCTTTCTCAGAGCACACTATTACTTTGGGACGATATTCCAAAGTAGTAAAAAATAAAATAAAATATTAACAGGTTATTTTCCTTAAAATTACTATTTTCTAAAGTATCTCAACTTTGCTGAAGTATTTTGACAATATTATGAAAATAAAGTTGCAAGGAAAGGCTTTGACCTTATCAAAATAAAACATTTCCATAAGACTCTCAGTCAGACAACTGAGGAATAGCAGGAGTGTTTGGCTGACTTAAGAGAGGAACTTAACTCACTCCCCATTAGGCCACAAGTCCCCCACTGCTCTGCAGCCCCCTGCACACAGATATACACATACCACACGCTGGCTTCATGGGGTAGAGAAGATCTTTTGGTGTTCATAGTTTCAGGACAAATGGTGAAGGCAGTTTATATGACCAGGCTTGGACCCTGCCAGCTACAAGGCAGAACCACTTTCTCCACCCTCTGCTGTAAGAGAAAACCCAAACCTAAGTGACACATTTGGGGTTCCTTCTTTTAAGGTTTCTGTTGTTAGCTTTTCTCTGCAGCCATTAGAACCAGAAAATCTAAACATGCCAAGTTATCATTCTTACATAATGGCTCAGGGATTTAAGAAAGGCCCCAAATCTTCTAAGAGTTAGCAACACCAGTTTGCAATAACCACACCAGTGACAGGTAACATGGCTGGCTCCCAGGGACAGGAATCACTGCTGACATGTGACATACTCAGTAATGGCCCTACTCTGCTTCTGCTGAAAACACAGGAGTGCCAGCCTACAGGCAGCTCCCAGTAATTATCAGCCCCTGGAAAACTCTGCTCCCCTATGATAAAGTAAAAATCCTACTTTCTTCAGCAGCTGAAGATACTTCACTTAAAATGGAATAAAAATTCTAGCAATTCTCATTCCAAAATATGCATAATCTGGCAAATTATAGAGGAATAAGAAGTGTTAAAGTCAAAGATGAAGCACTATTACGTGAATATTGCTGTGGAGCACAGCAAGAAAGAGGAAATCACAAAAGATGGATGACCAATGGGTGGAATTTCAAAAGGGGAGTAAAATACAGGAGGCAAATGCTTCTGTGTGTGAGCAGATAAATCAGACAAGCATTTCTTTATCAGGCATTACCAGAGGCCTCAAAGGTCAAGCACCACAGTTATTGTCTACTTCCCATAAGCAAAGTTCAAAATCTAGACACACACACAGCACATGTGATGGACCTGGCACAGCACAAAATGCAGCTCAGCACAACCTAAAGCTGTAACTGCAGCCGCAGAATGGACTGAGGAAGGGTTAGAGGAGAGACGGGTGGGTGCAGAGGATTTTTCAAAATTGTTAGAGAGCTGGAGCCAGATTCTGGCCTGCTATAACTCATACTGCTCCAAGAGGTCTGAATTTAGCCCATACATTTCAGGCACTGATATTTATTTTTTTTCCAACAGGCACTTTAGGGATGCAAAGCTGAAATGATAAAGCTGAGCTGCTGCTCCGTCAGCATGTGTTAAGCTATTTATGAGTCACTAAAACACACCTTTTCTAATTCTCACCTTAGCTTGTGAATGGCATGTGGCCAGGATGGCTTCTCCAGCTACTTGAGAAAAGTCACCAGAGTGTGCTATGTGCCAGGCTACTGGCAGAGCCACTGCACCAGCTCTGCTGCAGGACATGTTTGACCTCCAGCCAGACCTGCATTAGTCCTCTGCCTGTTTACATTGGGACAGTCACAGCCATTATCTAAACAAGTGTCACCCGATGACAGCAACGAATTTTAGGAATTTCCCTCAAATGAGAAAGCCTCTGCAGAATCAAAAAACATAACTGCAGGCTTGAGTTGTCCCAAGTCCCCAATGCTGCCTTAGCCCCACATGCCATTTCTGCCCCTGCACAAATGATCCTATTAGGTAGAGGGGGCTCACAACTGAGTGGAACCACAGCCATCACTTTCCATTCCCAAAAAGCTGCATCCTGCAACTCAGCAGTGAAACAGTAGTTATGATGGGGAAAAGTGTTCAATTAAAGCACAGCTGTTCTGAGCCAGTTCTCATGTGTCATGCATCCATATCCTCAGATCACTGACAAAATTATTTCCTTTCAGCTGCTATTTGCTTAAAGCCCCAACACAGAGGCAACATTAACTATGTGGTATTGGGGTTTGTATAAACCCTCCTTAGATGTTACATCCCAGCAGTGAGGCTTCCCTTTGCTCCACCTAGATATCTTGAAGGCCAGCCCCACATTCAAATCCCCACCCTCAGAGGCCTGATGTATTTTTTCTCCACCACTTTGGTTCCTTAACTGTTATCCTGATCCCATAGGGGATTTTCCATCTCCCACTCCCCTTCTCAGCCAGCTGCTGTGCACAGATTTAGCAGGATGACTCAGAACCGGGGAATGACAGCTCAACATTTTCCTGCTATAGAGCAATCACTGCCTATCTCCAGAAGGTCCTTGGGTCAGGATTGGGGCTTCTGCACATGGAGAGAGAAGCAATGGCTGCTTTCTGAGGAAAAACAGACCCACTGTGTGGGACCTCCTGCTGCTTTCCCTCTGTCACAGCCTCAACTTGTCCTTGCTTAAGTCTCACAGGAGCAGCTTGTTGTAAAATACAAGTTTAGCTATTTGCTTTTCATGACAGCAGAGCCTCAGAGCTCCTGAGGTCAGCACCAGGCACTCTGTGAGGCAGCACACAACACTGGAAGCTGTGAGGAATGGGAAGGCAGTTCCCAAGGGGGTGTCTTTTCTTTTTCCCTGTTGAGTTACAGCAAGTGTCATGGCCACATCATCTATTTTTCATTCCCCAGTGCTCAGTGTCAAGCCATAATGAAGCCATAAGGCATCCAGCACCACTCAGCAGTGCACAAAAGCACTCTGGCTCAGCTCTGCGGAGCTGTACTGTGTAGTGTGCAGCGTTGCAGGAAGGAGAAGAGTCTGATACCAAGAATGCTCCCCATTTTGATATGCTGCACTCCCAGAACTGCAGCGATAGCAAGTGAGAGCGAGGCAGGGCAGAGAAAAGCCTGGCTCCTCACCCTGCTCCCTCAGTCACTGCCCTGGGTACAGCGAGAGCTGTCAGGCAAGGCCACAAATGTCCAAGGTGGTTAATGTCAACAGCCAGCTACATGAAGGCAAGCAGGTGAAAGCAGAAGGATCCTTCTCAGGATGATGCTCTCAGAGGACAGATAGTCAAAGATAACTTCTGAAAGAGTGCACAAGCGGGACTCCTGGCTCTCCACACAGCTGCAGTAACTCAGCTGCCTTTCCCCAGACCCAAGGCATCACTAACTCTGGCAGCAGGGGAGAAGAGCTTTGCTTCCAGAGCCCGTGGATGTGCACTGGACACAGCATGGCCGTGGGTCAGACTGTCCATGCAGAGGAGCAGGCATCACTCACAGGGAGACCCAGGGATCCCTCCTGGTGCTTGGCCACCTCAATGCTCACACCACCCTGCCCCTTGGCAGAGCACCTCTGGGCTCAGGCAGAGCACCTGAGCTGTCTCTTTGTTCATTTATCCAGACCAGAAGTGGGGACAGTTCTCAACGAGCACAGAACACGTGGCAGCCCCCGTCTCCAGGTAAAACATGCAGTGCTTTTGATGAGATAGAACAGAAACAGCTTTAGTTGTACACCACTGGAGGAAACATCTGGTAACAGGCCTACATTAACACAAAGTAAATTAACAATCAGGTACAACCTCTGAGCTGGCATCTGCTCCAGCCTATGGACAGTCGGAGCAGCTAAAACTGGAACAGAGCAGTTCCTGGGGAACAAGTCATAGGGAAAAGCCTGTAGTGGTCTGTCAGGGATGCAGGCAGCAGCGCTTGGATAATCTCATTTTAAAGTATTGTTCCACTCTTCCCTCTTCTTGCTTTCACAGTTAGGTACTCACCTTGTAGAGACTGTTGGGCCACATCTCTGGTACCCTGTAATTTTTTCCACAGTGCCATTCTCACCAAAGAAGGTTTCATGGAGAATGCCTGCTGAGGCCAATTATTATTTTTCTTGGGAGTGTTTACACCAACTAGGATTGATAGAAATGGGCCCTTGGCCATCCTGTCACACCGCAGCTGTGTTTGCACTGCACTTCACTGAGACCCTGCTATTTACATTTAATATTCCAACTTTTCAAAGTTCCTTTTATTCTATATTACAAGTTTCATATTTCCTCACTACCTCTTTGTAAGTCCTGTTAAGATCTCACTTACACACCAGAAAAATCCTGCTGAAAAGAGAGTTCAAATAAGCAGGTGATGGTTCAGCCCAGGGTCACTGTAGTTAACACAGACACGAGATGCTGTGTGTAGACCAGTATGAGGCTCTTCTAACGCATCACAAGAAGTTACAGAAGACAGAGCAGCTGCCATCCACTTTCATAAGGGCAGTGGCCTTGAGCACCCTTTCACATTCTTATTGCTGGCAGGATTTTTCTACCCTGTAACTGCTCTTGAAAAATAGAAGAGAGTCCTGGTGCCTGGGACCAAGCAGGAACACAAGGATGCTGTTTCTGCATGTGGTGCACTACAGCAGTTTTGTCGTGTGGGAGGTTCAACTGCTTAGCATGCCCTCCCCAGTCTTTCTTGGAAAGGGGAGAGTAGGTTTATTCTGAAGGCTTTGGCTGATTGTTATTCTTTACACAGACACTATATCCACAGTCTAAGCATCACAGGGTTTACAGAAGCTTTCCTCTTTGGTGGTGTGGAGTTCAGCAGCAGACTTTCTGCATACTTAAGGGTTATAAATGATACTATCTGTTTTTAAGACTACAGCCAATACCTTCCCATAGTTTAATGGTTGTACTGAGATGGGTCCTTGACTGCTGGCAGCAGTAGGGGTCACTGTAGTGTGCGTTAAGTGGGAGAATTCAACTAAAAATAAAAATCCAAGGGAAAAAAAAACAACAAGCTGAAGCATCTTGTGACAACTCACCCCAGAAGCCCTGTCAATCTGCCAGGACTGCATTACCCAGGAGTTGGGAGTGAAGCTAAACCATCTACCATGTAATGCTCAAGAGCTCTTTAACCCACTCCATCTTCAGCTGCTTTCTGTTGCTGGCTGCTTTTAACCTAGTTTTCAACCTCCAGAACTCTTATTTCTGGCTCCAGCTTTCATTAGCAGAGACACACTTCCCCATCCAAATCCTTCCAGAGATGTAGGCTACATCCCCAAAGTGCCTTTTTGGGAAAGTTGTCTGATGCACTTGCAGCCAGAGGGTGCAGTGCCCTGGAAAACAGGGAGGAATGTAGCTTCAAAAGCGTATTTTTCCCCTCAGCACTAAGAAGCCAAACACCATCGGTGAATTTTCTAGATGGGATTGTTCTTTCCTAGCTATTGCCATTTTTGTTTCTAAAACTGATGGGAAGGACTGATTTTTAAGGACATAGAGGACTCTTCTCCGTTTCTTTGCGTCTTTCCCCTCTCCTTTTGGAGTGGCAGGTGATTCATTGCTTCTTTCTCTACTTTTTCACACCTCTATTTTTGATGCCCTCTTATACAGGCAGCTAGGGAAGAAACAGCTTTCAGGAAGTCCCAGTGATCACAGGTATGCCCTCATCCTCAGCTTGCAAAATGCTTTCTTGCTGAACTGGCAGAAATACTGATTTCCTGAAACATTCATGATTTCCTGCAGGAAAATCATCTCCTGTTACTACACAGACAGGCTGTACAAGGGAGAATGCAGCAGTCTGGGGTCCCCCCTGCAGAGGTGCTCACATACACACCTGTGACCTCCCTTACTGCCTGACTTTGAGGCTGTCAGTCTGTATCTTGTCTTCCTCCAGAACTAGCTGTGGTCTGACAAGATCAAGACGGACATTGAAAAGAAAAGTGATTTTAAAGTGTAAAACACCTCAGTTGAAGCCTTCTCAGTTTCATACTCTATGCCATCCCCTTAGTCTTCCTGGGAAGAGGGTACAGGGCTGGTGCACATGCTTTCTTTTCAGAAGCGTCCACACTCTTTTGTTGTCAAGTGAAAAGTTTCCCTGTGAGGGAGGGATGTAAACTGTCTCCAGTCCCAAAGCCTTGTAACCATGTCAGCAAAGCACCACACTTAGCTATTAAGGTCTGCTGGGAGACTGAATTTATCAGCTCAGACACGCCGGCTACGTAATTACACAGCCTGAAGTCTTGAAGCAGACTGAGTCCAGCCAGCCCAAAACACAGCCCAAACAAGTTTGCATCTGGCTGCAAAAGATCTTGTAAGACATACCCATGACTACTGGCATCAGCTCAAAACACTTCCTTGGTTTAGAAAGCATCAATGCCAGAAGATAGATTGGGGATGCTGAACATCAACAGCAGAGCTGTTCCCACAACAGCTGTGTACGCTAACAAATCCTTACAGTCCGCCTTGGCAGAGACGCTGAGGTTGGCGTTTCTGTCCCCACTTCAAAGGCAGGGATATTGCAGCAGGACTGGAATAAGCAGCTCCCAGAGCCTCACACAAGCAGCCCACAAGGCCATGGAAGGAGCTGTACTACAGTAATTATTACAGTAATACACTGTATTACAGTGGATTTGCACTGAGGACTGTTGGTGCCATGTGCTGGGCTCAGCGCTCTGCCAAGAAGAGGCAAGACTTTGAAACCTAAAAGCCTGTCCCACACCTCCACACTGACTGACTTCCCACCATCTCCGCGGGTTTTGAGTGGCTTCAAAAACAAGTTTGGCTTGATGGAGGTCAAGCCGCAGAATAAGTTGGGTCATCTTGCTGTCACAGCATATTCTGTGGTTGAAGTAACCCAAATCTACTGCATCCCTTTCCTCTGCCTGAACCACAAAAAGCTGTTTTCCTTTAAGATGGCCTTATAGCTGGGCTTACTGCCCGCCAGGCTTGTGGTCATACTCTCTCTCAGGGCTTTTGTAGGCTAATCCAGCACAAAAGGCACTGGCTGCTCTCCACTCCAAACCTCTGCCAAGTTGTGAGATAGATGGAGCTGCTTATAAAACATATCATAAATTGGAACAGCGTAAGAATCTAACAACAATTGTTGTGCTGAATGTAGCAGCCTACATCCCAAAGGACCTGAGCACAGCTGATTTACAAAAAAACACACTCAAAACAACAAATGTTTTTGTAATTCAAGAATTTTCTCGTNTACACAGCCTGAAGTCTTGAAGCAGACTGAGTCCAGCCAGCCCAAAACACAGCCCAAACAAGTTTGCATCTGGCTGCAAAAGATCTTGTAAGACATACCCATGACTACTGGCATCAGCTCAAAACACTTCCTTGGTTTAGAAAGCATCAATGCCAGAAGATAGATTGGGGATGCTGAACATCAACAGCAGAGCTGTTCCCACAACAGCTGTGTACGCTAACAAATCCTTACAGTCCGCCTTGGCAGAGACGCTGAGGTTTGCGTTTCTGTCCCCACTTCAAAGGCAGGGATATTGCAGCAGGACTGGAATAAGCAGCTCCCAGAGCCTCACACAAGCAGCCCACAAGGCCATGGAAGGAGCTGTACTACAGTAATTATTACAGTAATACACTGTATTACAGTGGATTTGCACTGAGGACTGTTGGTGCCATGTGCTGGGCTCAGCGCTCTGCCAAGAAGAGGCAAGACTTTGAAACCTAAAAGCCTGTCCCACACCTCCACACTGACTTCCCACCATCTCCGCGGGTTTTGAGTGGCTTCAAAAACAACAAGTTTGGCTTGATGGAGGTCAAGCCGCAGAATAAGTTGGGTCATCTTGCTGTCACAGCATATTCTGTGGTTGAAGTAACCCAAATCTACTGCATCCCTTTCCTCTGCCTGAACCACAAAAAGCTGTTTTCCTTTAAGATGGCCTTATAGCTGGGCTTACTGCCCGCCAGGCTTGTGGTCATACTCTCTCTCAGGGCTTTTGTAGGCTAATCCAGCACAAAAGGCACTGGCTGCTCTCCACTCCAAACCTCTGCCAAGTTGTGAGATAGATGGAGCTGCTTATAAAACATATCATAAATTGGAACAGCGTAAGAATCTAACAACAATTGTTGTGCTGAATGTAGCAGCCTACATCCCAAAGGACCTGAGCACAGCTGATTTACAAAAAAACACACTCAAAACAACAAATGTTTTTGTAATTCAAGAATTTTCTCGTGAAACTCAACCACTGCAGGAATTTTGCAGTAAGATCTCACTTGAAAACCTGCATAAATCCTCCCTAAGTGTTTGTTTTAAGTATGCAAACCCTGGAAATATCCAGTGCCGACAAACTCTAGGGAGAAGCACACACACTCCCCATCATGTCCTTGTATTGCCTTTTTTGTGTGCCTTCTGGGCAATGAGTGTGATTTCACATCCCACCCCACATCTTCCCAGTCAGTAATTTTTCACTTCTTAGAACCAAGGTGCTTTTCAGAGCTCCACCTGGTTGGCAGCTCTATCAAGACTGTAAGTCCTACACAGGAGAGAGTTCTGGCAACACACAGCTTCTCAAACACACAAAAGCAACAAGAAAACCCAAGGCTGGAAGCTGAAACTAAACAAAGCAAAGCTCAGAAGCATTGATGTTGAAGGTGATAAAGCATTGGAACAATTTCACAAGGTGAATCTTCCATTACTGGAAAGTTTTAAAGCAAGAGGGGATGTTTTCTTTATTCAGCACCGCACTTCAAGCAGGAGTCAATTGAGGGCAGTCCTGTGACTTGCACTTCACAGGAGGTCAGACAAAGATCACAAGAGCCTCTCTGACCCCATAATCCAGGAATGAATACCTGGGAGGAGTTTCTTGTAAAATCTGTCAAACTACTGCCCTTTAAATCCCTTCCTACAGCTTCTCTGCTATGAAGCCACAACGGAAAATCAATTAAAGAACAGGGCAAATGGAAAAGGGAAAAAACAAGAAGCTACTGACTGGTGAAGGAACAGTGAAGGATGATGGAAGTTTGAACACTGCCCCTGCACCAGGCTAAGCAGGACCTGTTCTGGTCTCCTGGAGATCATAAGAGGTTGGCTGTTACTGATTTCACTGGTACTTGCCTGGTGTCCTCTGCAGGTAAGGAGAGGACAGGGGTTGGCATTCTGCAGGACTACGAAACCTGTGTCACTTCCAAACAGGGCACAGCTCCACTACACAGACAGCCGAGCTACAAAGCTATTATTGCTTCATTTGAACATCCCAACCAAGCTATCTTTGTGATTATAACTGTAGACCAAAAGAGAATGCATATGAACAACAGAAAAAAACCCAAATCAAAACAGAAACCCAACATAAAAACAAAACCATGAAGCTGCTGTTTCATTATTATTGTACTGCTGCTTTAGAATCAGAGAAAACATAAACTTCCATTAGCAGATCTGGGTTCCTCGGTGCAGCTCAAAAAGCTGGCAGGAGATTGTACAAGGAAACTAGACTGCACAGATCCGCAGGAAGCCACCAGAGGGTAGCAAAGCATTTTAGAGCACAGCTGATGGAAGCCCAGGCATAGCGGCGTGATCTGTACCTGCATCTCCCTCCTCACTTTCCGGTTGTTATTTCAGTTATTCAGGAAAATTACATTTTTATTCATCCCTATGCATTCCGTTTTCAAAATGCTGCTTTGCTTTCTTCGCAGAGGAGAAGGAAAATTTATATTTCAATTATTCCTACCCTTCTCCCTGAAAGAAGCTTGTTTCTCCCTTCTTTTCTTCATAGTGTCTGCATCCCTCCCCAGCCAACTCTCCCCTGCAGCAGTGGGCAGCAAGCCGGGTCCTATGGGGATGGCCTATGGTTCAGTGGTGGGGTACCACCCTGTGGGGAGGTATGAGGAGGAGAAGAGGGTCAGGAGGGCAAATAGCTGTTTCCAGCAGTTTCAGGAAAGCAGTTACACCAGAAACTCCTCACATTAGGAGTCTGGACTACCACAACATCCTTGCTAGTGCAACGTTCCGATAACACTCTTAAGTGTTGATGGCAAGTCCTGAGGTTTTGACTTTCACAGCTATGAAAAGTACAGGAGAGGAAGAGATGTAATGTTTTTGTAATGCTTTCCTTGCCTCTCCAAAAGTCTCCGTTCTCCTCTTCGCAGATTCCCCCCCCCAGTGACATGGAAAGCCCTCAGCTCCTACAAGCCTCTCAAGAAGCAAATAAACCAACCTCATCCTGACACCCCTCACATGCCCTCTGCTGAGTGTAAGAGTAGGAAGACTTCCAATAACAGGGTTTTTTTAAATTATCATTTTATTTCAAGGTTCCTGTGTGTTAAGTCTCAAGCCAGGATGCAAGGAATCCTGTTTCCCTGCTCTGGGAAGCTTATACAGAAAAAGGAGACCAGACGGGGGGAGAGGGAGAAGAGTCTGGCTTTTAAATAGCTAACTTTTTCATGCACAGTCTGCAGGAACCAAAAATAGCTCCTGAATATTTCAGCAAATCATTCCCAATAATTAAAATTGTGATGTGTTTTCTGTCAATCCCAAATGCAGTGAAAGCCTTCAAATATATTATTCACTACAAATTATTCATCCAGCTGCACTTGCAGAGTTGAAAATTTCCGTTCACTTAGATCTACGCGCAAAGAAACCCTCCAGCCCCTGAATGACAAAGCCTTCCACATCTGCCCACTGCCAAAAAATACAACACACTAATCTTCCCTGATCTATCCCATTTCTTTATTACAGGTATGTCTTACCCAGCAGGTTAACACTGTACTGCAGCTGACACTTAGCACTATTTAAATTATATCTGTTCAGTGCAGCTGCTTTCAGACCCTATTACAGATAGACGAAAGTCACTAAATACATTTTCCACAAATTGTACTCCTAATTGGAATATCGCACTTGCTGTGGGAATAGCTCAGGTGCTGTGCCAGACGTGAGGATCAGCCCTTTACCACATTGTCAGGAAGCAATGGGAGGTAGAGGAAAAGTTCTTGCAGGCTTCCAGTTCTGGGGAAAAGCTTCTGCCTCTGTAGAGAACTTGATTATCAGTCCTGCCCCACCAACAGTAGACTCCTTTGCTCACAGGCTCCCCAAAACAGACACCAAAGCTAAAGACATCAGAAGCATCACCTTCTTGTAACACTATGAAAAATCTGTGGCATCATTAAAATCCAGCCCAGCAACTCACTCCTCCATTACAGCCTCTGCATGAATTACAAATGTGAAGCAGCAGACGCTCAGCACAAGAGCACACTCTGGGCAAGATCCATTTACAGACCTTTCTAAAGAAAGTACCCAATGCGTAAGGGTGTTTTCATTTTCTTGTAGCTGAGGTCATGAGATCTCAAGGGGACAACATATTTTGGAAGCATTGAGCACCCTTGATAGGGTAGTCAGAGCATGGGTATCTCCATTTGAAATTCCCCGTCTATCCAATATGTCTGGACATTTAATATAAATTAATCTGTTATTACAAATCGTTCAACAAAGTTCTCCTTGACCTGCAGTCTGAGACATCCTGGGACAAGACAGGGAGCTAAAACAGACCCTTCTCAGTCTGTTTGAAGGTACAGCTGTTAAGAGGATACAACTTCTCTTCATGAGTGAAATTATTAGGAATGACGGAAAACACTGGAGAATCACAAACATTCCCCTTTGCAAAAGACTGGCAATATGGGGAAACATCACACTGAAGTCACAGTTCCCTGTTGAGCACTTCTCCTCCTCCTCAGTGACGTGTTGCCCTGTCATTCCAGAATGTCACCTTGATGGAGAGAACAACTTCTTGAGAGGAGTCATCAGCTTGGAGCAACAAAAGCCACCTCCTTCAGAAATACACCCACAGAAGTGTGCACGGCGAGGACAGTAACGTCACGTCAGGGCGTAATTAAAACTCCTGAGCAGTTACAGCGCCTCACTGACAGTCTTTTATGTAATGACTGAATGCAGTTAAGGTAACGACCTTCCCCATACTGGCATGTCTGTACACACATAACAATTATCACAGTGATGGAAAGGAGCCTGACAAACAATTTCCTCAGGGAATGAGAAACCCAGCTAGGAGGTCCCAAGCCCTTTTCCAGCCTTTCTCCTCCTGACTTCTTCAGGATATTGCATCCAGCACTGAAGGCAGGGACAGAGGCCAGAAGGTGCTTGTACGTTAATAAGTCCGCCTTGCCCAGCAGATGCCCTTGGCAAAACATTCCCTTTCTACAGAAGATCAAGCACGTGTTGTTGCACAACTGAGTGGCAGTTATAAGAACAAAACTGGACGGGCTTTCTGGGGGCACACAGACATGAGACAAGAGAGATATTGACAATCTCCTAATAAACAAACAAACAAACATAAAAATAAAAGCTATCTGTGGTTTCTCACTCAAGAAGCATCCAGTCTTAGAAGCCTGTTTTGCCCTAAAGTTTTTTTAGTTCTTGCAGGGTCAAAGTGGATAATCAATGGTAGGCAGGGAAAGATGATCAACAGAAAGAGAAGAGTTAAACTTACGTTTATATGACAGAAGTTACATAGAAGTGCTGTGGGAAGACAAAGGCATTCATATTCAGATCTGAATTAGTGAGAACTATATGAAATCTGGACCAAAGGATAATAAAAGCAAAAGTCTGCTAACAGTGGTTAGATTGCATGTGTTCTCACGGAGCCTGTCTGGGTGACTCAGACAGCAAGATTTTGGACAAAGAGGGTTTAGAACAATCCTTAGTAAAGATAAAACCCAACAGCAATACAACGCACAGCACTCTTACACAACATCGTACCTGTCCCAGTCACCCTTTGACTTGTCCTGCAAACAGTAGCACACAGAGCTCAAGCCTGTAATGAAGCACAGCTCCGGCCATGTGGACCAGCAGGCATGGACAAGTCATGAGGGCCAGAGACTGACACTGTAAGCTCATTGGGAGTCCTCTCCTGTAAAACTTCTAAGATCTCACTGTAATGGAAGTTACCCTACCAGAAAAGTCCCCAAACACACAGCAAGAAGACAGCCCACTGGTAGTCTTTGTATCTTTGCATCAATGCACTAATAAAGATTCTCCAGTTAGAACTCTTACCACTCTCTTAACATCCAGTCCTCAGTTTTCACTCATGTTGGTCTGCAGGCTGTACTAGCTCTGCTTGCACTGGTGCTACATCTGCCCACGCTAATGTGAACATCCTACATTTCTTGGGGAGACTGAAATGTCACTAAACATCAGTGCTTGGCAACTGAACTTCACCCATGAAGTCTTTCTGGACAGGCCTATTTTTGCCTTCAGTCAGTCAACATGCAACTGAAGCCATTCTGCCAGCATTGCCAGCAAACGCTTGTGCTCTTGCTAAAACCTTGTGTCAGGCTGAACAGTGTAGTGATAGGGACCTCATAATCCTTGTTTCATTGCGACATTCTGTACAAAAATATGCCATTACACCTGGGTGTTTTCCCCTCCAGCTTGGAAGAAGTACAGCCGTTTGGCTGACTGGGGAAAAATGTTCACATTTCTCACAAAGAAAAACTGTGTGAGAAAAAAGCGTTTGCAGAGCATGTGGTATAAGAGGAAAGGATTGATCAGATTACCTGGAGAACTGATACTTGCCTCTACTAAAACTCTATTTCTGTTCAAAGCTCTGCTTGCATATTCTTAGAGGAGATAATACAGGATTTTCTTACGGTATTTCAGATTAAATGCTGCATAAGAAATGCAGTATCCTCAGAATGTCGTAGCTATAAGCTTCTGATTCACACATTTGCCATTTGGGGATATTAGGTATGATTCTATTTTTTAATGAAGATATAAAACATCAGAAGGAAAAAAAAATCCAATTCACAATTCTATCTGTCGAGTTTAGTGTGCACTGACTCCAGGTTCCACAATAACATCACGCTGTGAGTGTGCTTTCAACAGCAGCTCCAAGCGCATTCACGTCAGGCAGTGGGGAAGGCACAGGCTGAGACAGATGACACCCAAAGCTCTTCTAATGCATTAAAACTAATGCCTTTTTGTCTTAAATTGATCCCATCTCAGATATGCTGAGTGTTCAGTCTCTTCCTTTTCTGGGTGATTTAATTATAACTTTCCAACTGGTAAAAACAGTGACATGAAGCTTTGTAAATGAGCATTTTAAAGAGAAAGTGGGATAGAAAAAGACTTAAATCAAAAATTTGGTGATAAAACACACTGGCTACATCTATACAGTTTAACACAGCCTCAAACACAGGCACAAGGCTCTGCATCACTTGAAATGTGAATTACAGTTTAACCTCTGAGCAACCAAGCCACTGAGCCAGTCTGGCACACCAAATGGTGGGCAGAAAACTGACCCAGAGCACCACAGAAAACACCTCCTGTATTCACAGTCCCAGACCCCACATCTACATGAATAAACTGTGTCAAAATTCCCTTCACACCTCCCACCATTCCTTTTCCTCGGTCCCGGTTTTACTTCAGGAGGTTTTCCAGAACAGTTTTTGGTTTTTTTTCCAGTATCTCTTTGTACAAGCAACAATTTTCTTGTGTTTTCTTATTCAAGGGGGAACTTAAAAGAACAAAGGCTGCTCTTTCATAATGCATCATCTTCCTGAACAGACCAGACAAGGTCTCAATGAAAAACCACAAGCTTTTATTCATACCTATCAACCTACCAATAAATGCACAGAGAATAACCACAGAAAGACGGAGCTTGCACCCTTGAAACCTTCCTGAGTGCCTTCCAAAGATGTGGTGTACTCCCTTACACCAGTGGTGGTCTTCAAAGCACAGTATAAATCATTTGGGGTGTGAAACAATGGGGATGGCATCTTCAGAAATGTGTGTTCAAAGCGATTAGGAAGGGTGATAGAGCATGACAGCCACAGAGATTTTCCTCCTAATTCTCAGAGACAGAATTAATTGACTCATCTTAGTACAGTACCACGGTCAGTCCAAAATAGTACACCTGTAGTTGTTTTTATTAAGCTGTATGCTTTACACGTAGAAAGACAGCATGGAAATAAACATGAAAAAAGTTAATCATTTTATGGCCCCAACTCAAACTTTTTTTTCCTTCAGCAGACATAGGCATGCAAAGTGGGATCCCAATTTAACCAAGAGCCAACCTTGGCATCAAACAAGTGCTGATACAACCATATGGTTTGAAAGAGTGTTCTCTCCTTCTGCTAAGTACCACCTCACATCTTGGAGAGGACATGTCTTACAACTATTATCAGCAGCAATTATAAAAGGCATCTGCCTCCGGTGACGAAGAACTGGAACTGCTGTGATGAGGTGCAGGGAAGGCTCCAGGCTGATGGTGCTTCCTGCAGTTCCCATTGCTCACTGAGGACACCAGCACATGGCAAAGGATCTAGTTAAGTAGTTCTGCTGCTGGCAGCGAGATGTGGGGGTACAGACAGGTGACTGAGCTGCAAGGGAAGGGGGGAAAACGGAAGGGATGGGGTATTTGGGAGCAGCAGAGGGAAGTGAGCAGGGATTTAGGCAGAGGAAAATCATGGGATTGGAGATGCAGAGACACCCCAGACATTCTCCTGGACTATTTCAGCTGCTGCCTGACCAATTCTGTCTGCCCCACACAGCCAAGGAGGAGCTCCTTGAAGCCAAACCTGCCCAAGTGTCTACAGCACCAAGCTAACCATCAGCACAGACCCACAGAGGCTCGTGCTCACAGGGTCAGTTAAACGCCTGTGGGTACAAAAGCATCTCCAAAGCCAGATGGCCACATCTGCACAGCCCTGTGCCAGGCTCTGGCCCTGCTGCTCTGCTCAGAGCCACCCCAGCACCCACACCTGAGGCACCATTACCTTGCAAGCTGGGAAGTGATCACAGGTAATCCAGGTAACTGGAATTTCACATCAGTAAGAGAAAGTAAGTGAAGTCACTGCAAATATGATGTTGAATGAGGTCCACAGGCAACTGCTATGGTCGCAAAATGTCAAGTGTCCTGTCCCATACCCACTAGTCTGGATCATCACTTCATATGGGCTCACCATAAAAGCTTAAAGAGAATCCAGAAAAAACCCAAGCAGTTTACTATCCCTATGGGAACCTGTTCCAGAATGCTGCCCTGCCCTTTTTCTCATCACAAACTCTTTTCTAACTTCAAGACTCATTTTTGTAATCCCAATACCGGCACAATACCTCCTGCACGTAATCATCAAGACTTGTAAATAATTTACAAGAGACATGAATATGCTGCCATCTGCACACAAAGGAACTGCTCACTCCACAGCACTCGTGCATGTGTTGGTACCTCTGGGGAAGAGAGAGGGTGAGATGGGGACAGCTGTAGGGTCATGCTGGGAAGCTGTTTCTATGTGGTGGCTCTTTGGTGACTTAGGTAACATAAACTGGATATATCCAATTTAATCTACCAAAGCAGTGGGTGCTAACAGGAGTCCTTGCTGGCAGGTGCAACAGAGAGGACAAGCATCAGCAAACAGGCATAATAAAGGTCTCACCCCAAAAGACAGCCCAGACAAAGGCTGCACATCACCTCTGACAGTTCTCTGTCACAGTGGTGGGACATGAAACCTCGGGACTTTCAACCCATGTCTCTGTGCAGCCATGACTAGCCTGGACTGGAATAAGTGAGACAGTTTTCCTTGATTTTGGGGTTCCGCAAAGCATGAAGTTTCACAGAAAATTAAAGAAAAACCAGGGTATCAGTAACTCCTTCCCACATTGCAGAATCTCATTCTGCTCTCCACTTTCAAAACCTTAAAAATCTAAGGTACAGTCTAGGAAGCATCTGCCTTGATTTCAAACACAGGGTAAAGAATGACCACCAAGCCAGATAAAAAGCAAAGGCTTCTAAGTGGATGCCACAGGCTAAATTAATTGAGCCACAGATTACACAGACGAGTACACAAGGCCAGATCTCATACCAGTAGACTGCACCATTTGAGTGGCAATACCAGCATCTGGAGAGTGTGTGAATTCAGGTCTGCAGTAACAAACCTGTGCAGAGCTCAGTGGGTTGAGGCCATTAGGGACCAGGGCATGAGACCCAGGCAAGTTGTTCAGCCTCTGACATCTGCAACACAGAGTTACCTCACTCACAAGGTAAACTTCATAAAGTTTATGAACCTTGCAGGATGACAGAGATCTAGTGCAGCACCAACAACTCCTCTTCAGGGCTTGTACTGGCAGAGATGGGCCCTCTCTCAATGGGGATTTTAACGGCAGTTTTGATTTGGGTAAGTCTTGACCCAATACTTCTGCACACAAAGGAAATATATACAAGTCATAACTATTTACATACCCTAAATGCAGCAATATCATCACATATTTAGTCATATGTGCCACTTTTAAAAGAACACCCTGTTTTTTCCTGATATACTTACTGAATCAGTGGAACGTTTCCATCTGATGTTCTTGTGCAGGGACTTTTTTCCATCCAACTCCAATAATTTAACTTATTTTTTAGAATTATTTTTTGAAGACTTGTTCCTTTGATAGGGAGCAGGAGTTACAGAAGCACGTCTTCCTCTGAAGACTCGCCCTCCAAACCGATTTCAACAGGGACAAGGAAAATGGTCGTTGTGGGCTCAAGACTACTTTTCCTTGGGTGCTGCCCAACTCCCAGTACATATGCTAGTAGTACTCCTAGGCACAGTAGAACTACAGCATCAAATCAGACAGAACACTGAAGGGAGCACAGATTTGGAGGCCTATCCAGGAGGCTCAGGAATTGGTTTGCCATTTCACAATGCTGAATAGTGTGAGGACAAAGGAATGAAGAGATGACAAACTGAGACGAACTTTGGTGTGAAGTGGGACAGACCAATAACAGCCATCACTAATTGCCATTCCCCTTGGGCAACCCTTAGAAACATCATGAGTGGCTTGAATTGCTTTATTGATATTTACTCTGTCTTCACCCTTGGTGATTTATACAAATAAGAGATTAGAAGAAGGCAGGAAGAGCAGCAGTAGCAGGAGGGAAGAGGAGGGTAATTAGTGCTGTGAGGATTCAGAAGATCAGTAGGGTCCTAGTGATGAGTGAAAAGACAAGAGGAAAGAAAGGAACTGACACGCATTTAGTATTTCAAGCACAGAAAGGTTCTTGCAGCTAGGGATGCTGAAGGGAGACTTGCTTATTATTATGACTATGACAAGGCAGAAAAAAAATGGAACACACATTGATTAAAGCAGCAGGCATCTCCCTTGGATGCTGAGACTCAGCAAGGGGCTGCAGCTTCCCAAGGAGGCAAGCATTTAGATTTCAGCTATTCCGAGACATGGACCATATGCTGGGGCCATCTGGAGACTGCTTTATTTGATGGATGTCGGATGCCTACAAAGGCACCAGGGAAAAGAGCTGAAATATTGGTAACTGATTGATGCTGAGGGCACTTAACTAAAGATGACCCCGCTTCTTCATAAGTCACACCTGCTCCACAGGAGAAGCTCAGAAATTGTCTTCCCAGTGGAGATGATCGCTTCTATGGCTTCCAGAAGGCAGTGGCTCCTGATGAAGGATGCAGCCCTCATTTAACTGGCACAGCTGGTGAGCTCAGTGGGATGGCCTCAAGTGTGCTCAGCCAGCACTCAACAGCTGATCTGTGGCACCAGCTGGAGTGTCCCATTCAGCACCAGACCTGAACTATCAAAAGACGTGTTGTGCCAGTGGATGAAGCCCATGATGCAAAGGGCCCTCCCCTGCCTTCAGAGGCCACCCTGCCCTTTCAGCGCCTCTTGAGAAGCCTTGCCAGGAAGAGAAGGTCCACGGGAGCACCATCACAGTGCAATGCAAAGATGCAGAGGAGAGGACACCCATGCAGCAACTCCCAGCTGACAGCGCTGCAGCACAGCTCCTGAGGGACATTTTTCTTTCATCCCCAGAAGACAGGAAGTCAAGGCCCTGACACAGACAGGTCAGATAGAAAAGGAAAAGGCACGTCCCTGTCCAAGCCACAGCAAACTCCTGTTTTGCAGTTAAAAAGACCAAAACCAACAGCAGCAAAAAACATCACCAAAAAACCCCTCCAAACTAAAGCTGCCCAAAAAACCCCCTAAACCCAGACACTCTTGAAGGCAGGCAGTGTTTCTCTGTGTGAATATGCTTCATGTCTAGCAGACACCAGACGCATTTAAGTTACAAAGACCAGCAGGTAGAAATCCACCTGCCAAACCACAACTAGGCCTTTTGCTGAGACCCGTGCAGAGAATTGGGTTTTGTCTTGCACCAACAGCAGGTGAAAGAAAGCAGAATGTTTGGTCTCTGTACAAGTAGAGAGCAAGCAAAAGAACCCAATAAAAACACCTCTAAGAGCAGTTTTCAGAAAGCAGCTCACTAGACCACCCTGCACTTTGTCTCTGCCTGAAAAAACAACAGCACTTTCTTCCACAGCATTCAACTCCAGAGCTTGGGAAATCATCTGAATACAAATGCTCACTACCCTCAGCGTACAGATTTTGCATCCAAGGGCAGAGTGTAAAACATGCTTTCACAGCTCTTCCTAACAACCTCTCACCAACCCAATGCACAGGCTTAATAGTCCCTGGGATTATGGTGCAGGAATTGCTGAATTATGACCCCAGGTCTTGGCCATGGGATGCTGTCCTGCTTTGTGCTCTGCTTCTCAGGGAGAAGGACCCCTTCAGAAGAAGCTGTGAGGCTGTCAGCACCCTCGCTGCCACAGCCTGAGCCTCAGACACTGTGCAGGCTTCGCTCACTGCTTGGGGGTGCAGGATTCCTGATGCCAAATTTCCCCAGTGTGACACCAGAGACTGAGAGCTGCCTCACAAACCCCGATTTCTCGTTCACTGCCAGACAGCGAGCACAAGCTTTTTGTGAGGGCAAACTGAATCAGGTGGTGGTGCTGTGACAATCAACACTGGCTGAGAGTTGGCCTCTACTCTGCAGTCTCTTAGGAGCATACCTCTGGAAAGAATGTGGAGACAGGCCCCCCTCTGTTGGGGGAGTTTGCCCACAGAGGACCTCAGATAGCTGTGCAGTGACAGTCAGCCAGGTGTCCTGGAGTTGGAGTGATTTGACTAAGCACAGGTCACATCCCACTGAATGTCTTCATTAGCAGGCAGCAAAACAGTGCCCCTTTATACATCTGGAGCTCAAAGTAGAACAGAGTAAAAGCAAAGCAAGAGTCCTTCCAGCCCTCATCTCCACTCAGGCTGCAGCTTGTGCTTTGTATCCCCAACTCAGACAAGGGCTGGGATTTGGTAAAGTCAAGGGAGAAGAAAGTACAGAGGAAGGGTTATAAATATGCATCAGTGTCTCAAGGCTGGAGATCAAGGACAATTTTATGAGAAAATCATTTTAGAATAAAAAAAGTAGTGCTGAGGGTGTATGTGAATGTGTAAAGCTTCATAATGGCAAAGGAACAATCCTGTCCCTCCTCCTGGATAGGAGGAACAGAGCACGTTAACTGCTACCTGACACAGGAACTTTGGAGGCTTAAACCTCCCTTTGCCCCCTCCAAATTATAAGCTTTTTGGGATGGAGGATGTCTTTAGCATGCAATTATGCACCTGGTAAAATCAAAGGAATCTATTTCAGTTTCTGACAAACCAGAGCAGTAACACAGGTTTGGATGTAGCTGCATGTCTCTGTCAGGCACCGCAGTCCCCTGCTGAGCATGGAAACCAACAATTCATCAGTAAGTGAAGGCTCTAGAGATCCCCAGTGCTAGAAGTGAGGAGGCACTGATGCACCGAGACCTGACCAACCTAGATACTCCAAAACAGGGACTTCTTAATCAGGTTCTAAAAAACTGAAAAGTAAAATGCACAGCAATAGTCTTTGTGGGATAATTTACTTGAACAGACTTTTGGTTGGTCAGCAGATCAGATGGTGATTTATTACCCCCTGGCCTAGGAAACAAAGAATCAGCACAAAAGGTGTAAACTGATAGTAGTGCTTAGACCTAATCTACTAACAGAACAGGGGAACATTATTCCACTTGCCAGAAATATTCCACTTGGTGACACCAGTTACCACGAAACACATCAGATAAACTTTGCAACATTAGCTTACCTTTTCAGAAGAGCCAGCCAGACCACTGCAATGCACAGGAGGGAATGCAGAGCAGCCAGTGATGCTGCACTCATTTCCATGGTGCTGGGACTGATAACTCCTCTAGCTCAGCATTATGGACCATGGTGAGTCAGTGTTCAGCTTTATCTTTGCAAGTAGTTTCTGCATACTTAAAAAACAACTAGCTTGGAGGAATGCATGAGGAAAATATGGCACAGGACAGAACCTTGCTCAGCCAGGAACTCTCCACATACTATATTTGCTCAACCCCACATAGCATCGAGGTGTAGCATTCACCTGTCTCAGTGAATTTTTGACAGATTTGGGTCTTGGATTTCTTAGAAATTCCACTCCCCTACTCCCAGTAGCACCTGGACCAGATGAGACTACACATGCACACAGCAGTAGCTCAAGAAGGGTCAAGACAGCTGCTGTTCTCCAGACTGAACTGTGATCCCTTAGTGTCCATGTGAGCCATCGACTCTTGAGCATATGGGGCTTTAACCTGGGCCCATCCGTTAAAACAAATAGTATCTGTCTGACTTCTGCACCATCCTTTCATCCAGACGCTTCAAACAGTGCATCTGGTCTTCCTCCCATTGCAAGGAGAGCTATTAAGTTCAGTAGGTGCAGCAACAGAGTCCATTAAAGCTTATTGTGTGCTAGTACAATTGTTGCCATTAGTGGGAGGTAAACTGAGACACAGAAGGACGCATTTTCCTCCAAGGTCATAGAGTAAATCTACTGCAGAGCAGAAACAGAAATCAGTGCTTCTCATTTCCAGCCCAGGCTTTGACCATAATTACAAGTGAGAGATGAAATTTGGCTCCCATTCTAGAGGTTGGGGAAGTTCAGGACCCTGAATCTATTCTTGGCTTTTGCTTCCCGCTTCAACGTGTGACTTTGACTAGGTCAAATTTTGATGCCTGTGCATTTGGAGTGACTGGTCATGCTTAGGTTCCCATATATGCAGGATGTATCCATTAATACTGGGTTAGGCAGTTTGTATGCAAATAAAAGTACTTTGAACACGGGGGTCTCATTTTGATACTGTCACCTTCTGGTGACAACGAGTTCTTTGTCTGCTGCACCACAGCAGAGAGCACTAACAGCCCTGTCCCTCACTTAGCAGATACCCTGATGACAGCAGCGAGTTCAGGCAAACCAGGGAAACCTCAGGAACACAAATCCCCTTTATCCTCTCTCCGTGCACCAGGGAACATGCACACTAATGTAAAAAACACCTTCCCATCCCTGCCCAGCTGACCTGCCTCAAACCATCTCCCTTCCCTGTGAGAGTCTCCAGACTTTGAAGGGTACCCCCTTGACCAGGGACCATTCTGGTGTTACCAAGACTGACTTAGGAAAAACACCACTATTGAAAACACCAGCTCGTTCAGACTAAACTGTTCCAGTGGAATTGCTGTTAAAACTAGAGGTTATAGTTTAAACAAAACACAGCAGAACAACAACAACAACAAAAAAAAAAACCCACTCCACTAACAAAAAGCCACAACAAGCAAAAAAAAAAAAAA
>VYZQ01051198.1:46592-93759 GCA_013400655.1 Mystacornis crossleyi
GAATAAGGCCACTTCCGTTATCTGTTTGGGTCTTCTACCTTACATACACCAACACATAGTCCTGAATCAATTCTGATGAAAGCTGAAGTGGAAAAGCATTCAATCTTCAGTTTAACATTTCTAGAGATGAAGAGGTCACCATAATCCTCAGCATCAGATACCATTCCCATGGCTAATTAACATCACAGTTAAACCTCATTTTATTTCTGGTCAGAATGTGGCCACCTTTCATTTCCAACGACTGGATCTTGCAGTACATTAAAAACTGTTCTCCATCTAGATACCAGACAGATCAAATCACTCTTCAATTAATCAAACTCCTTCAGCCTCTCATTATAAGTCATGCCTTATGATCATTCTCCTGCTATTCTCTGACTTAACTCTGGTATGTTTTTCCCCTCAAAATCTTTTTTTCTAATTACAGGTATCAGAAATCGCTGCAGGTATTTTACAAGAGATCTCACCAGTGCTAATTTCAGAGAAAACATATTCACCTTCCTACTTCTCCAGATTTCTGTGCCTGCCCTCCCACAGACAGCATTTGCTGTGCTCAGTTCCCAGCACAGAGCTCCCTGGGCTGGACTCGGCTGCTGGGGCAGCAGCTGCCCCGTCACTCCCCTACCAGAGGCACAAAGGATGGGAACACAGTGCTCAGGTCAAGTCCTGAGGACTCTGCTTCACCTGACTAGTGAGTGAGTGGCCCTGCGCCTTTTCACACTTTCTGCTTCCCATAAATAGGCCACCCTCTCAGTTCTCTGTGTCCAAATGCCTGCTTTTACATTTAACACTCTTCATAGGATTTCCTTGTGCTAATTCACTGAGCAACTCGATGGCTCTCCATGAAAGACCCGTCCTCATCTTCCTTACCCTTCCTCCAGGTCACTCATCACCGAGCAGTAAAACAGCCACAAGCTGACCTCAGACAGACCCCACTATAAAGCCCCAAGAGCTGAACCAAATGTCCTGAATTACAGTTTGCTACTCTAGCAGCCACATCATGGTCCCACTTGTAATTCTAAAGAATGGACTCGATTTCATAGATTAAACTATTACTTTCCAAGACTGCCATAATAATGATACCTAACATTCCTGGAGCAATTTACATTTCCAAAGCACTGCAAAAATGTTAATGAACAGCATGCTTACACCAGCTTGGGAAAGCAGTCACCTCAAAATTGCTGCTCTCCTGCTTCATTCACATCCACTCATTCCAGACAAGTATCAGAAATCATTTAACTCCCCTGTTCCTGGTAATCTCTTATTCTACCAATTATTTAAGCTTAATTTAAGGTTCAGTAACAAAGTGGAACTAAGGATATTAACACGAGCCTTAATAAATTCATGTAATTCTGTTTGTCTATTAAACGACCAAAGAAAAACTTGTATTCCAAAAATCTCAGCCTTCATTGAATGTGTTGCACAGTATTATGTGCAACTATGTTTTTCAATAAAAATTCATAAATTTAAAGAAGTCTGACTTGTAACTGGATCACAGCATTTCCAAAATTCACCCTGTTTTCTCCTTGCACAATTCAGCTATAACAACCTTTGAAACTTAGTGTAATAGTGCCTTATACTGGAAGAGACCGGCACAAATCCACAAAGGATCATCTATTTATAAGAAAAAACATCCAAAGGTACGGGCTGACACATTTTATGAAGAATAACACTCCTGCTTTAGGGAATAAGGCAAATATTGGAGGTTGGGAAGTCACTTTTTCTACAGAAACATTGATCTGTGGCTGCTTTGTGAGAGGTCTGGTGAGGCACTGGCGCTTGGACACGGTCAGAGGGATAATGGACAAAACCAACCATAAATCTCAGTTACTGTGACAGCTTCCATGAGTTGGCACTTGCCAGGATCATAGCTGGATCTGAACTTCATAAACCCTTTAAGGTATTTGGATCCAAGTGTTTCTACATTCCTCAGCCTCCGTGAAGGTTGGCAGAGCTAAACAAGCACTTTAAGAAGTGATGGCACAAGAGTTGAAAATGAAATCACCAAAAAACATCCCCTGCCACAGATCTAGGGAAGGGTTGCCAGTAACTCTTGAAGCCTAATTTCATCCATCACCGAGAGCAATACACAACAGAAAGCCGCTTATGCAGTACCCTGCTGAGCATCATCTGTTTACTGTGTATACTGCAATTTTTAAAAAATGCGTGAAAAATGAAAAACTATTTAAGTCCAAATGCTGAATTTGCAGACTCCAGCCTTATGCCAGACAAGATGTTGATCTTTAAGGCTGTCAACCTGAAAGACTTCCATATTTAAAGAAGTGGCTTTCTTGCGCTGCAGCGTTCGGGTGAGATGGAGCCCATCTGGAGCAGGAGCAGAGCAGGGTCAGCAGGATCAGCCACAAGCAGAGCTGTGCACAACAGAGACTGAAGCAGCTTGGCCCACTTAAACCCAGCAAAGAAGAATGCAAGAGGGAATATGATCTTCCCTGAGGTATTTATAGGACAGCATTGGAGCCTGGTGCAGATAAATATGGCCAAGAATACACATAACCTAGAAATTAGCAAGGTTTGATCGGCACGAGATGGCTTGAAAGCAGGTTCCCAGCAGGAATATGGATTTTAAAAGGGCACCTGAAGTTCATGAACATGGTGTACAATGAGGTTTTCAGCAAGGGGAGGAAGACAGGGCAGCTGGCCGGGGAGGTTTTTGCCCCTCCTTGGCTGGCATAATGGTAGGTTGTGAAGATGGAGGGGGATTTTAATCAAAACCCTCTTTACAAATGTGTTTCAGTTTCCCCCCTATGGCCCAGCCGCTGTCTAAACATTTTCTCTCAGTTTTGAAACACAAATACCTTGAGGGAAGATTCACGTTGATGTTTCTCTCGAGATAATAACAGCTGCTCTCTATTAGTGTTTCTTACAGATTTACTCTTGCTAAATGCCCAGTCAGCTCTGCACAGGTTTGACAGGAAACAGAACAAACAAGGAACTCAGGAATTTGTTTAATGGGGGGCTAGAGCCAGTTGCAAGTGTGAGCCAGCACTGGGACTTGCATGCATGCATGCATGCAGGAGTAAACTTTACTTATGTAAAAGCTCTGCGGTCCTCAATCATGTGGAGGGGGAAAAAAATAGCTGCTGCATCTGTTGGCAGTATTTGCAGACTCGGGACAAAATTCACGTGGCCAGCAGCAAAGCAGCCATGGCTGAGGAAGTCATCTGCAGCAAGAGCACCTGCAACAGCCTTTTTCTGCATGAATGAAGCAAAGACCCAGCCATGACACTGTCCCTGCTCATAAAGCACTTCACCTTTAACTCAGGTCAAATGCTAAAGCACCACTTCAGTCTAGCAAGAAAGCTCCAGGTAGGAGAGGACACCAGCTGGATGGTACGTGACAGACATCTGGGCACACAGGCGGTCACATTTTCTACTTAAGTGCCTGCAAAATAAGGGATCTTCCACATGGAGACACGCTTTCCTGCTAGGATTATTCTCTGTGCTTCTTCAGGAAACAATTCCAAATGCCTGGATCTCAAAATCCCAAATATCCATTGCAGATGAGCTTGCTACACAACAGGCTGCACTTGCAGAGAACATTTAAAACCGCCTGGTAACCCCATCATGACTCTCCTTCAGAGAAGCCAGACTGGGACAAAACCAAGTTAACTGGGGACAGTGTAAACCAAGAAAGAAGGTTATTTGGGATTTGTGCTGAGAAACTAAAGTATCACCTATTCAGCCTAGAAAGATATTTTTCTGGAAGAGTATCCAGGCAACATTATCTGGTGTTTTTACCCCTAGCCTGTGTTCCTTCCTACTATCCAGTCTGTCCCACTTCCCCAGGCAAGTTACAGTTATAGGCAGAAAACTGACTGTCACATTTACAATGACCTAAAGAAACCGTGTTTGACCCCAAGCAGTCTAACTTATTCATAAGATACTCTCACACCACGTATCACAGCTATGATTTATTTATAAAACATTCTTGATCTGACACGTTACCAGAATATGTTCCACTTAGCTCTGAAGTGTCTGTTTATTGGAAATCCATCCATATAATCGCCCTGTACATATCTATGGAAGTCAATGCGTGGCAACACATTGAGAGATTTGTGGGTTTACATTAACACCTACACTGTGGCCTAAGCAGGAAAAGAGAAGCAACCACGGGTAAGTACCACCAGTAGCTGGTTTCTCCCCTCTGAGGGACACGATGTTTTTCCTCAGTAGGAGCCCTGGGATGAGCTCACAAGATGGATGGTTCGGCCAGGCACTGAAATGCTGTACATGCACTGCTGGATCAGACCCATCCTCAACTGGGCCAGTGATCTAAACATTATATAATTACAGTATTACGTTACAAAACAAGTCTTTATACCACTGGCTTCACTGACCCTTCGCTTTTCCCCATTGACCTGTGTACACACTGTAGCACTTGATGCTGTAAGAATAAGTAGTCAGAGAAGACAGATATGCAATGAGGAAAAAAGTCTGGGTTTGCATCACCCTTGAGGAAATCCTCCATTACAACAAGTGAGATTGCCTAGGACATGCACCATGATGACTCAAGGGCAGTATCTGACCCCGACAGGCCTCCTTGGGCACACTAAACATGCCTATCTTCCCCCCTTCCTCATCCTCAGGCTCACCAGCAGTGCTGGTGATGGCTACCTGCACTGGCAGAAATGGATTGTCTCACAAACAGTCCCCGAACTCCTGTGACTGCACAACCTCTCCTGGTTACAGGGTCTTGTGAAACAGAGCTTGAGAAACCCCAAATACTTCTATGGTTTTCATGGACTCGTAAAATGCAACAATTAAACAGGAAAATAGATGCCTTCTATCATCCTGCTGGAGAGCTAGTGTTATCAGAGTTCAGGAAAGGCTTCCATCTGTTTCTCCTTTTACCTCCTGCAACATGAAAGTCTCTTTGGCTGCCTTAGGAAGGGACTCTTGCTTCTCCTCCTTCAGACAATTTTTCCAAACTTCCCTAGCAGTCAGTACAGAAGCAATGGCAAGTATATTCGACAACCCTGGTAGATATCTGAAAGAACAACAGAGGGAAAACTTTGCAGGTGCCCAACAGCATCAGGACCTGAGGAGGTAGTGCTGAGGTCACAGAGAAAACTGAAGCTAAGAACATGTGTGCTCTCTGGTTCAGTGTGCCCCTGCTCTGCCAACATGATCTAGAAGTGTCACATGTGACATTTAGGAGGATTGTCAGGGCTAAAAACTACCATCAGATTATAATGAGTGGGCTACCACAAGCCTGCAAACTTGTATCAGTAGCACCAGCAGAAAGACACTTTTGTCCAGATACATTCAGGGGTGGTGTGGGGAAGGGGACAGGGTCTCTGAACACTGGTGATTTCTTCCAGTAAACCTGTGACATGGCTGAGAGTCCTGGAAGAAGAATCACCCTTGTTTTTTCATAAAGAGTTTGATATGTTTATCGTAGCAATGAGGTTTGCCAAGACCACAGAGGGAACACAGCTGAACTTGGCAAAAAGCAGCTCGTACCAAGCAGGTCATATCAAGCTCCTCTTTTACCATGTCATTAGGAGGCTGGCTCTGCAACACAGAGAGCATCCAGCAATCAGTATGAGATGGGATGATAGGTAGGAGAGCAGCAGCTGGTATCAGAGAGGTTTAAGCACTCTGAGATCTTTCAGTCCTGAGCCATCACACCCACAGCAAAGGATTTTCAGCTGCTGTCACACCTCCTCCTAGGTGGGCTTGTGGTGCTGGCCTGATGAAGAAGAAAGCCAGGAAGCTCGAGGCCCTTTCATCCTCAACTGCCCAAACAGCATGGAATGAACAAGTCATTTATACAGTTTTGAGCCCTTCTGGCCCTTGCCACAGGCAGAGCTTTCTCCACAACCACCTGAAATCAGGAATCACTACTGAGCAAACTGCCCATGTCAACTGAGTTATGGTTTCACCCATCAAAGACAGGACCAAGGAACCCAAACACCACCAAACCCACTCTGACTCACCAAGGCTCAGGGCAGCAAACAATTATTATATTTTGTATATCACAGTGCCTTGGCTTGGCCTCATGTGGGGTCAGCCAGAGACTTTTACCCTGTGTTTGTTCCTGCCCTTCTCAAGAAAAAAAAAAAAATCTTAAAATGATTAGTTGTCCTTAGCAGTAATTAATTATCCCCAAGTAGTGAACTGAAGTGACAGTGATATTTCTACTTGAATCCTCAGGGGAAAATTGGGTTGTCTTGCTATGCTCTCTAAACCTGACATAAAGTTAAAAATAGGAAGTTTAATATGCAGTCTGCAGGACTTTTTCTGCCTGTAAGGCAGTCCCAAGGGATGTCTCAGTTCAACCGCAAGCTCACAAAGTCCTGCTGTCCTAGAGAAGGCAGTGACATTTATTTCCCTCTTAGGCAGCCCAGGCTCAGTGTAACACTAGCAAGAACTAAAGAACTTGTCAATTAATACAATTGAAGATAATTTACAGGAAAAGCTTTTAAACATGTTAATCTCCAGTGAAGCCTGCTTAGAGCTACGTGACAGAAACAGCATCAGGAAAAGCGGAGATTTTAGATTCCACTGACTGGGAGCAGATGTTATAACTACAGATGAGCGGCAACTGGGTGGGTGAGGACAAACACTAATTCATGTTTCTGCTGTATAAGTAGCCATGGTGGGTTGGAAGCTGCAACTTGGGGAGCAAATTTGGCTTGTCTTAAGGTGGTTTTCCAGCTCAGGTTTCTGGTCTTGATATATATCCATGCTTGTTACCTTTCCCACAGTGATCAAAAAGCAAGACTATTGAACAAATATTTTGGCTAATTCATATCAGTTCTTCATTCAAAGTTATAAGTTGCTACAAGCTCATTTTACCAGCTTTTTTTTTGTAAAGAAAAAAAGTCTGAAATCCCCTATTTTTCCTCTCTTTCATTAATGAAGCAATATCTTGGAGTACGAACAAGAAAATCCCCAAAGGATTAGTCTAATATCTCTCCCTGCTGAACTGACAGTGCATTTCCCTAGCACAATTCTAATGAGAAAGCAACCACTGAAAGTGAACCAAGCCTTCACTCAGCATTGAATCCCAGTGTGCTGAAAAAGCCAGGCTGGTTATCAGGTGTTCTTTAAAGAATTAGGAGTTTATTTAGGCAAGATCTATTTTCAGAAAAGAAGAAAACAACTCTCTTTTTCTAGATCATCTTCAGTAACAGTACCTCTGTCTCCCTGGTATTTGCACAGCTCTGCCAGAGAAACCCAAACTCTGCCCTGGGCAGGCTCCCCAGGCACAGATCACTGGCACCAGTACCTCCAACTCCTTTTGGGAGGCTAGGTCACATCTGGCAGTTGTCACATCTGTCATGACTTTTAGCCTGACTTAGCAAGTTCAGGAAAATCTGACCTGTCGGCCAGACCTTCTACAGCACTGTGCTGATTTAATAAGCCCTCCCAGAACATGGAACAACAAGAAACACAGTGCAAAGACACCCAGCTGAGGTTTGGAAACCCTCTAGCAGCCAGGGTCTTTTATTTTGCTTGAAGGGGGCTTTTGATGGTTGTTGTTGTTTTTTGTTTAGTGGGTTTTTTCTATTATTCACAGTATCCTGTATTCCCATTACTTTCAACCACAGCATAACAGTTCTTTAGGGCAATTATATAAATTGTTTCCATAACTCTTAAGTTTATACCTGTAGCCATTCCAGCTAAAAATTCTTCTGATTCCTTCCAGCAAAAGATCTCCGTGGCACAGGCCGGCAGATTCTTCCCCCACCCAGCTTTCCCTAGTACACTCCCAGCTGTGGGCAAAGGTGTTGCTACAAGCTAACACTGATCTTCTCTGTGACACCTGCAGCAGCTCTACTTTGTCAGAAAGAAAAAACATTGCTTTTTGCTCCGGCCACAGAGCTCGGATATGTTCGCTTGAAAAACACGGCTGGCTCACACGGTCTGGTTAACAGCTTGCCTAGGATCCCAGGCTCTGGGCAGGCTCGGTTTAAGCCACAGCAGGCAGTTTGCAATGTCATTTCCCTGGGAGGATGGGACCCCGGCCGCAGCACCCTGTGTGGGAGCATCCAGCGACACACTGTCCCAGATGCCGCTCCCCAGGCGTGTGCCGGAGCTGCTCCGGCAGCACAGCAGAGCTGCTGCCCGTGGCCGGCCCAGGGGCGAACGCACCGCTGTGCAACAGCAAAGCCGACCGCAGACACGGACCCCCACCCANATAGCTCTGCTTGTGATACAAACACGAGGCCAGTGCAAAAGCTGTGTCTTAGTCCAAATGGCACTTTGCTCTTAGATCCAAGTGATTTAGGCTATACAGCACAAATGCAAATAAATACACAGGGCCACCTTTTGGTAGGTGGCATCCTGTAACAGAGGCAGAGATCTGTATTCCAGAAATAGACACTCAGCACCTTGACCACATGCATCCTGGAAACCTTAAATAAATAATCAAATTCCAGCCCATATTCCAAACCCACTGAGCCCCCAGAACCCCAAAGTCCCTGCATCTGGTGCTGGAAGTGCCTTGTATTCTTACAGCCTTTTGCACGGAGAATGACAACAAACCTCTTACACAGCTCAGACCAGTGGCTACTTTTGAAAACCTGGTTTGCAAGACACTCATTGCAGATCGCTGCCCACACCGGAGCTCAGCAGAATGAAAACCTTGAACCAGCCAGAAACTGCTGTTGTCCCTTATAAGCACAACAGCAGCACTGCCTCGTTTACTACAGATTTCCTGCAGCCACTGCCAAATATGGCACTTTGGGGACATTTATTTTAAGCGTCATTGTTCTCTATGCATTAACATATGCTCCAGTCAAACCCTTTATTCATCATTGCCAGATATGATGAGCCTTGTTACAGCTCCAATTAAAGAGTCTTGAAAGCACTGCCTTGATTTATAACCGGGAGAAGAAAAACAGATTTTAATAAATATAAGGAACCTGAAACCAGTCAAAATCCCTTTCCTGATAAGCATATCTGACTTGGCTTTAAACTCTTCAGGAAACACCAAGAGCACTCATGGGACTGTGCCGAGCAGCTGAGATGGGATATGGACAGCCCTTATGGCCACTCTCCCAGGAAGGGACACGAAGTCCCCGTAGATTCACAGGGCGTCCTCACCATTCCTCATGTCTGCAAGAGGAAGCTTCATCAAGCCATCTTTTCTTGACNCGCAGCACCCTGTGTGGGAGCATCCAGCGACACACTGTCCCAGATGCCGCTTCCCAGGCGTGTGCCGGAGCTGCTCCGGCAGCACAGCAGAGCTGCTGCCCGTGGCCGGCCCAGGGGCGAACGCACCGCTGTGCAACAGCAAAGCCGACCGCAGACACGGACCCCCACCCACGGCCCACGGCCTCCCTCTCCTTCCCCTCACCTTGCTCAGCTTCCAGATACATTACTGGGAAGCCTGCAAGCCAAGGTGGCTGCAGCCTCTTGGAGCAGAAGGTGACCCCTCCTGTACGCTTCAATCAGGCCCATTCTCTACCTTGTGCTGCCCTGTCCTCTGCATTAACACCCTTTCTGGAAAGGTAGGGTTACAGACCTTACCTGTGCTTTCAGATTTGGCTTTTCGGCCCCTAAAATGAAAGCAGTGGTGGGAGACACAAGACTTAAGCTGAACTTTACTGCCTACTGTATGATAAATGAATTGTCTGTGCACCCCCTCTCATTTCATGTGAAAACAGCGCTATGCTCTCAGCTCACAGCCAACCTGGTTGGCTTTATTTAATCTGCTTAATGAATTGATGTGTGACAGAACTTTTGAGCCCACAGATGAGAACTAAATCTCTTACTAATCAAAAAGCTTACAACCCCCCCAAGCTTTTTAATACGTGCCTTTCCAGGGCCATCATATTGCCACCACTAAAACCCTTGCAAGTGATAAATAAGAGGCTTCCTTTTTTTTCTTCAGTTACATGCTAATGCAGTAAAACATAAAAGCAAAAGAAGAAGATCAATTTTGCAAAAGAAAGTACAATATTATATATTATATATTTTTTTTATATATATATATATATAATGCTTAAATAGCTCTGCTTGTGATACAAACACCAGGCCAGTGCAAAAGCTGTGTCTTAGTCCAAATGGCACTTTGCTCTTAGATCCAAGTGATTTAGGCTATACAGCACAAATGCAAATAAATACACAGGGCCACCTTTTGGTAGGTGGCATCCTGTAACAGAGGCAGAGATCTGTATTCCAGAAATAGACACTCAGCACCTTGACCACATGCATCCTGGAAACCTTAAATAAATAATCAAATTCCAGCCCATATTCCAAACCCACTGAGCCCCCAGAACCCCAAAGTCCCTGCATCTGGTGCTGGAACTGCCTTGTATTCTTACAGCCTTTTGCACGGAGAATGACAACAAACCTCTTACACAGCTCAGACCAGTGGCTACTTTTGAAAACCTGGTTTGCAAGACACTCATTGCAGATCGCTGCCCACACCGGAGCTCAGCAGAATGAAAACCTTGAACCAGCCAGAAACTGCTGTTGTCCCTTATAAGCACAACAGCAGCACTGCCTCGTTTACTACAGATTTCCTGCAGCCACTGCCAAATATGGCACTTTGGGGACATTTATTTTAAGCGTCATTGTTCTCTATGCATTAACATATGCTCCAGTCAAACCCTTTATTCATCATTGCCAGATATGATGAGCCTTGTTACAGCTCCAATTAAAGAGTCTTGAAAGCACTGCCTTGATTTATAACCGGGAGAAGAAAAACAGATTTTAATAAATATAAGGAACCTGAAACCAGTCAAAATCCCTTTCCTGATAAGCATATCTGACTTGGCTTTAAACTCTTCAGGAAACACCAAGAGCACTCATGGGACTGTGCCGAGCAGCTGAGATGGGATATGGACAGCCCTTATGGCCACTCTCCCAGGAAGGGACACGAAGTCCCCGTAGATTCACAGGGCGTCCTCACCATTCCTCATGTCTGCAAGAGGAAGCTTCATCAAGCCATCTTTTCTTGATGGCAGATGAGCTTGCTGATGTTTGTATGGCAGTAAATCCTCAACTGAGGCAACAGCATTTTAAATTGCTTGAAGCATCAAGGCTCCAGGCAATCAAAGTTATTTTATCAGCTAGACTAAAATTACTAGAGAAAACTGAGGCACAGGACATCCTCCCTTCCCCAGAGCAGCCTCCAGCACTTTAAAGTTCAATAATATGGAAGTCTTCCCGAAAAACTCACATTCACGGGATCCAAATGCCTCACCTCAGGTCACTTGGCAAATTTCACTGACAGCCCTGGGACTCATCACCCTGAGTGACAGGTCCAAATTCTGCACGCAATTCCATTTGTGTGCACATGAAAAGCCCCATAAACCATCACAGCTAATATCAGCCTAAGGGAGGGAAATCTAGTTAATAGCGCATTAGAAAGTTAAATTCCATTATTAATGAAAATACCTCCAGCAGAGCAAGTATGCAGCACCCTTAGAGAAAGCTGCCAGGAGACGGAGCACAAGCAGAAGCAGAGCTGGCACCAGGGTGTCTGTGTATGGACTGGCTGAGCTGCTGCCACCCTGCACCGACTGCAACCTCCCAAGGTAGAAAATACAATTGCAAACATCACTTCTGTGGCTAATTACTGATCTGCAGCAGCAGGCTAATAAAAGGCCTTGTGTAGAGGAAGAAAAAGAGACATTTGGAGACTCTGGGGGAATGTGGGATAAATAAACCAATTTCATGCAAAAGGCTAAGTGCTGAGAAAGAAAAATTCCACAGTAGAGGCTGAAAAACGATTTGGGGTTAATTAACATCCATGAGTCAAAGCTTGCCTGACAGTGTGAGCAGGGGAGATGGCACAGCCTCCCCGAGTTAAGCCAGAGCACTGCACAGCAGCCCTCCGCTACCTGCCAAGTCCTGCACTGAAGCAGCATACACACGGATATCCTAAGCAATTCTTTATTTAATATTTCTCTTCCGTAGAGAAAAGGGATATAGTGGGCATATCTAGTGGAACATTTAAACGGTACTTTGCATGTTCATTTCACGATGAAACATTTTTAGAACTAGTGACTGGTGGCACCATGTGTTTCCCCTTCTCTTCCACCTTTCTTGGGTGTCCAGGAAAAAAAAAAAGTGTCCATAATCTGGTGCTAAAAGCATATGTTCCCACTATGGGACTAGAAGAAAGAAAAGCGATGGATATGTGGGACAATGACAGATCAAGAAATAACTGGCATTAAGTCGTTGTTGCAAAACCCCTCTGAGCAAGGTATAATAAAAGCTGGCTTTGCAGTTGTTTGATTTTCACACTAATGAACAAATTAAAGTTTATTTCTATCATCTTTAACATTCATAGTGGCAGGCAGCTGAGGAAGCACTTGAGTTTTCAATGCATCAGCTTATAAGCATGTATGCAATTTTTATGGCTAAGCATTATGTCTCCTACTGTTACTCGTGATCCAGACCAGCTTCGTGTTTTTCCTCTCTCGATGTGAAGAGTCTAGCTTTAAAGAGTTTTTGTTGAGCAGGTTGTGAACAAAATTGAAATAACCACAGCAAATTAATTGGCAGAGACAGAAAAGCTTCCTGGGGTGCTACAAAATGATGGAGACTACAAAACTTCCTAGAGGACAATAAAGATGTACATACATGAACAGGTATTCCTCAGCCTTGTATCCTATAAAGGTGGTTGTGAACGCTGCAGCCCTGCAAGGTTTCAGTCTGACCTTAGTACAAGTGCAAAAATTAAGAGGTGGGCATGGAGAAACCTGCCAGTCAGGAGAACCACCACCATCCTGCTTTGGATCATGACTCCCATTGTGCAGCAGCCCTTGGAGTCACCTGGCACCCACTCTGCTGACGTGCAAACACTGATCTCTGACCCGACAGTGTTTCTCTGAAATGGCAACAACATCAGGAAGGTGCGATCAGGGGGATTCAGGTCTCTGCTTCTCTCAAGATGACCCCTGAAATGCTTAGCTCGTGATGTTATTAGCATCAGCAAGCAAGGAAGCCAGCCAAGAGCAAAATGTATTTTATCTTTCCATCAGCAGTTGAAGTGGGCCAGCGTTCAACAGCACAGTGTGCCAGTATTTCTTCGAACGCCAAATCCACCCTCCAAACTCTGGCTGCAGAGGGAACAGGCTGAACACCGCAGCTTCTACCTTTCAACTTTAAGCACTGCTCAAGGCAGTAAACAGATATTGCCTCTACATTACATGCACAGATAAAGTTTTCCTGCTCTGGGCCAATTTTCACCATTAAGAAGATAAGAACAGGATACTCAAGTCAAATTCAGACAGACCAAGAGGGAGGCTGAACCTGCCCATGTCTCTCTGCGATGGTTTAACCCAGATGAACACACATCAGGCTAGTCCCAGCTACATGCAGTATTTGCAGTGTGGAGAGACAAAAAGCACAAGTTCACTGCTTTAGAAAGCTAATCTGCTCTTCAGAAGAAAATATCCAAAAAAGAAACAAGCAATCTTCATAAAAATAGATGAAATTGGGATTTTCCATGGGATAGCACAGGACATGGAAAGGACTCCTCTAGGTATCTGGGTGCACCAGTGAGACCATCTTTCACCAATAGACTGATCCAGATGGTGCTTCTGCTGAGCAGTTCAGTGCACACACCCCAAACCCACCTGTATCTGGTCCCTATGGAACTGTGCAAGTGAGGAGAAGACATCCTGTGGAACTTACCTCCCACAGCTGTAAGGCCTTCAAACCAACTGGCACCCTCTAAATACAGCTCTACAACACCTGGCAACTGTTTTACTGGTAACACCCTCCTCACAAAAGCCCCGACACATTTAGTGGCCTGGAGCAAAGCAGATCCCGAGCAGCACTCCAACACCTGAGAGGGGAGATACTCCTGCTGCAGCCATCAAGGACACATATCCTGTGCCTGGCAGCTTGCACCAGCCTACGCAGAGGGGCAGTGTTTCGCACGCACGACAAAGGAGAAGCAGGAGAGTCCTCCACAGGTTACATGCTCTAGAGAAGCCTAAGCAGGCAGCCCTCAGGCACTGCACACTTCAGCCACAATGAGCTTTAAAACCTTTAAACACACACCAGAAGTGCTGCTGCTCGGAGGCTACAGGCCATATATCATGCACTAAATGACTTAGTAGCCTTTATGTCTCAACAGAACTGTCATTTCATGTTGTAAGAGCAAAAGAGCCATGCAGCCAAGCCAAAAAAGATAATACAGGGTTTTTTGAGTGCTTATAGTCTGCAATAAAGGTCCATGTTTATGAACCCAAGATTCTGAACAAAACATAGCATAATTGCCCTGTCCATTCCCAAAGAAAAACAAACTTTCATCTCCGCAAAAAGTACTGAAAGCTGTTCATTTAGGAGGCTTATTTTGTTTAGAAAGTCTGCTTTTAGCTTTTCCAGACTTCTCAGCTATAGTACATTTTTCTTTAATTAGTTTAGCTCAACCAGCAAAGAGCAGGAGTTGAGCAACAAGGGTCTGAGCATAAAAGCATTTGCAATCTCTGGCTGGCTAATACAGTCTAAATATACACTGCAATCTGCCTGTCAGACTTATTAGAGGGCAGCATTGTGTTCTGTATACTACATTACTATTATTGTGTTTTCCAGGAGAATGAGTTATCCACTGATACTGATTTCATGTGGGTAAATGAGGCTGCTAGGTTTGGTTCATTAGCATCTTCTCTGCAGCCACCAGCATTTAAACTAGAGATTCTCCTCGACCATACAAAGGAACGAGTGTTTACTCAAGTGTTTCACCAGCTTGTCAACACAAGGACCTCTCCTACATCCCACACTCCTGCCTTTGCTGGGGCTTGTGGAAGCTACAGAAACAGGTACCTCAGAACTGAGCAGTTCCTGACAGAGACGGAATTCAATCCCCACGTTTCATGTCAGGAGATATCCTGATACAACATTTGAAGCAGACCAAAACGAATATCAAGTATTTTTTGGGTGCAGGTTGCCATGCTAACTGCCCTGTGAGCACTCCCGGGATTTCCCACCAAAATCTCACGTTCACTTCTGCCCTCAGACCCAGTCAAGGGGCTAGCACAGCTCCTGCTGCCCTGCCTAGAGCCCATTTTGGTCAACAGTGCAGGGCTAGGGGGAAGCTCCCCCAAGAAGCACAGTGCTGGAATACTCAGGGCTGACATTACCTCCTGAACCACCAGCCTCCCTCCAGCATCCAGCTTGGTTATTTCTACCGCCCCAAAACTCCACACAGCCAACAGCAAAAGGTGAGATGCAGGCAATGCTTAACATATGAAACACTGCAGGCAACTCAAAGCAAACAAAGGGGCAAAGAAAAATGGTTTTATCTCCTCTGATGGCTTGGCTGGCAGTAGGGAGAAGAGAGGGAGGATCCTTCTGCTCAGGCTTTGTCCCCATCTCCAAGACTTCCTCCATGTTGAGTCATTCACACTTGCATGAAGCAGCATTGAAGTCAGTGATAGGACTGGGTAGGGAGAAGGGAGAACTTTGTGACAGGATATGACATGGTGCAAAACCACGTGAGATCAAAAGGCTGCTGGTGGGAACAGGGACATGGGCACATGGCAAAATTCAGCTCCTGGATGATTTGTTAGACAAAAATAATTTTAAAGGCTGCTTTAAATTCAGAACTCTAATGCCCTTCTGCTCTCTTAGTGAGGCAGTTAGCTGGCTGTAGCACTAGATTAGAAAACTGAATTCCTTTCACATACGGAACATGTGAAATAGTGCTAGTTGTGACTCAAAAGGCCCCTTCCACAATGTCTTTTAAAAGGCAATACATGTTTGGGTCAGTAGCTGGTGTATTCCCAAGGAAAGTTTATTTCACCAATGCTCCCCACGTCATCAGCTAATTATAGAAGCACTGCAGCTACTGTGGTGTCGTGGTGATTGTGGCTGGTGCGCACAAAGGAGCAATAGCCATAAAACTGCTTTTCACTGCACAGGAAAGGTTCTCAGAGCACTGCAGTTATTTGCACCTTCACAGCTCCACAATTTATCAGTCATTTCACAGTCATGGAAATCCAGGCAGAGATGAAGTGAGGCAGGCATGAAAGACTCAGGAGAACTCCCCTTTCACAGAGGGGGGTTCATTCCTGCCTGGACAGAGCACTAAGCTCTCGAACTTCACTAGCATCAAACAGAGAGCTGCAAATTACAGGAAAATCAGTTGGTCTTCAATTTTTAAAAATGCCTTAGAGTAGACAGAGAACCCCTATATTTAAAGGTTTAAGCATTAGAAACAACTTCGGGGGCAGGACAGGGAGCCTCTGTACAGCAGGTCCATACATCTAATGAGACAATAATTAAACATGTAATTTTCTAATCATGCTTTTGATCTGGTGAGCAGTGCTCTGGGTTAAAAGCAGCCTCAAACCTACAGATGCAGAGTAAAATCTGCTTAGCGTGGACAGCAGCTCTTCAATTCTGTCAGCAACAGTGAGGACAGGTGTCTGTTCCATATCACACTTCTAGCTCAAGGATCCACCTTCTCCAACAGATTTAGATCTTCTCCGAGAACATTTGGCTTCAGCTCCAAGCTGAATCCTGAGTTTTCCAAAAATTACAGCACTGATTAGATTTATGAGATGATTAAGAGGCTTTCCAAGTCCAAAATTCAGGTAGTTACGCTATAACAGGCTGTTCCACTACAAACCCCTGAAGGCAAAGCCAGTTTCAGGTCTAGTTTCCAAGAACAGCGTGTACTCTGAAGACACACTGCAAGGTGTGCCTGCCACAGCACCTTCAGGAAGTCACTCCCAGTCACACGCCATCAGCTGCTGTGGGGCTGATGGACCCGACCTTTACAGCTCTTGCACGGCTGCAGTAACTGCAGCATCTCTGACTCCAGTCCCTAAACATTATCTGTGAATTATCCAAAGCAAAGTTCAGCCAGCACCTGCAACAGTGACTGACTCACACAACTGGACCATCACAGCCACAGCAAGATGTGCCCTCACACAGCACCAAAAGCCTGCCTGTCCCGGGATGTATCAGAGCGAGACAAGTGAGCCTCAAAGCACTGAACTAGGGACACATAGCAAGTTAAGCAAGGACTGAGTAAAACTCAGCAGAGACTGAAAAACCAGCCTGAAAAACCCGTTGTGGCCCTAACCAGGCCTCTGAGCTGCAGCTGCCATGAGAGGCAGCTGTGATGGAATAAACTGAGGTGTGGCATCATGATGATGCAGGGTAAATGCACCCTGCAGACCATCAGCTGCAGAAAACCCTCCTTTGGCTGCAAATGGCTCTGAAAAAGTAATTAGTTTTCCCAGAGTTATTAGGAAAGTAGTAATTGTATGCACAGTTACAGCAGTGCTGTAGACACTGCATTCCGAATGAGGGAAAGGCAAAGTTGAAGAGGGATTTGTGTGCAGCTGTAATTGTTCTCTGCCCTGACTGTGCTCAAGCAGTTACAATTATTAATCTATAAATTCAACATCAAAAGCTAAGATAACTAAATAGAGGCAAGGTCAGATGGAGAAAAATAATCTAATTTTTTACATTACATTAATTTTTTTCCAGCTGAGATGGCTTTCTTTCTGAGCTGATATTAAGAGCATACATATTTTGAGTAAGTCCCACTGGCCACACATGCCATCAGCACAGTGCAGCATAGCAAAAAATAATTGAAGTAATTGTTTTTAAGGACAAAGTATATTCACTTTAACCAAGATAACAGTTTGCATAGCTGAAAAGAAATCAGATATGAAACTCCATGCTGAATTTATTTCCCTGCTACAAGTAATTCATTAGATTCTTTTCTATGAAAAGAGATGCTCAAGAGTTTAGAAGGGAGGTGAGCCCTAGATACCGTTACCTGTGTTGTGGATCAAAGTAGCTTGGTGGAAAAAAGCCCTATTGATGCTAAAGCCTGCCCACAGGGAAAAAGCTGAAAAACAGACACAGACTCCAAGACCTATGTTCAACTATAGTGATGAGGACAGGAAAATATTCTTAGCCTGGAGACAAAAATAAATTAATATAATTACTCCAAACAACAAGAAGAAGTCTATCACAAAACAGAAGAGAAACTTGTGTCTTTGTCAACAAAAGCAAAACAGTTTCATTTCTCCTACATTCTGGTTCAAATGAAAAGTTAAAAAAAGGAAAGAAAGGAGAAGCTAGGTGAAAAAAAAAAAAAACACCAAAAAATCAAATCACCTTTTCCTCACAAATCCTAAAACTGGAAACTGTTTCAAAACATTAAAAGCTTTCAAGGAGCACAGCGTCTGGGACCATTTCACACTGAAATCACATTAGCACATCTCTTTCATAGTGCAGCCAGGTTGGTTCTCACTTCTTTAATAACTAAGCTGTAAAACCTTTTCTATCCACCAAATAAGCAAGTTTGTGCTGCTACAGAAAATAACACTACAAGGACAACAAATCTGTCTTGTGATTTACTCCACACTGGCAGAATCCCACCAGGGATGAATTAAAATAGATAATTTTTCCACCTTTTCCAAAACGAGGACTCGGGTATTTTCAAAACCCTTTTCCATTCATCTCTGCTTACAGCATGTGCAGCTTGTGAAAAAGTTCCCTTTCTCATGTTCTGCAATTAATTTTCTCTGAGGTGGACAGCAGAAAACAACAGACCCATGAGAACCTCGTGCTTGGTCTGCAGGGAACTGCAGCACCACGTTCCAGAAGTGGCCTTGGCAGACTTGTCATGTTGCTGCACTGATTCATTGTCCTGTCAATGAATGTAACTGGATGTTTATTAACAGTGAAAACAAATACATTTTATCTTCTATGCCAAGAGCTGTCTTTCTGAACAACAGAGAAGCACGAAGAAGCAGCCGAGATACTAATATGCTTAAAATAAAATACATAGCTGGCATCATACATAGCTGGCTAGTATTTGATTTAATGATTAGCACATGAGGAACACGAAATGTAGCATGAAATGTGAATTGTCACAAACAATTCCAGTTTTTTTAGATTTCTCCATTCTCAGAATAAAGATAGGCTGTATTAGATCAGTAACCTGTTTCTACAGGGTATTAGCAGAGAGAGGGAATGTTATCTTGGTACACACCACATATTAGCTCTCTGCCCCCATATTCTTATATTCACTGATAATTTTACGCTTTTTAGAGTTTCCCGAACCAATGATTCTATGATTTGATAACATATCAAATTATATGTTTGATATGTTATCAAATATATAACATATATTTATGTTATATAAATAACAGGGAACTCAGTGTTCACTAATCCCATTCACCTCTCCTTTGACAACTGCAGCTACCCTGGTATGGATGCAGCCACCGCCACATCACCTCCCTCACGTGAGCCCAAAGCCCCTACGGGGTAGCTCAGGAGAATTTCATTCCTGAGCCATTTCCCAGAACAAATTCATCTCCAAAATCACCTGTAGTATCAGAGATTTAGAAGCACAGCAGAGATGTGGGACACAGGAGCGAAGGTTCTGGCCACAGGCTGCACAGGTCTGCAGGAGGAGACTGGTGGTGCTCAGAGTCACCCGCTCTAGCTGGGAGACTACAAACCTGCATCACCCCAAAGCCACCCGCTCTGCTGACAGAACACACATCCTTGGAGCCAACAGCTGCTCCAGCAACAAGAGTTCTTTGAACCTCAGTGCTGGGTGGCTTTGTGACATCAAGCACACAACAGCTTTGAGACCGAACCCCAGGAACAAATGCTCCTGCTTCCTGCTGAAGAATCCCAGTGTCAACTGGGTCTGACCAGCCCCCGAGCATGTCTTGTACACAATACTCGGCCTCCATCCTGCTCCAGTAAAAGGCATCCCAAAAATCTGATCTCAAACCTTAAACATTAAGTATAGCAAAACTACAGCTCTTGAAGGCAACCTGGATCATTTACCATAACTCACTTCTGAGGTGACTCAAATAACATCTCCCCTGCAATGAATTCACACCCCACTGCCAACAGGGTGTTAGAGAGACTTGCTCATGGGCACAGAGTACTTTCTCCAAAGCAGACAGGAGCCATCTCTCATAAATCGTCCCACACCAGAGGCACCATCTGCAATAACAGATGAGACCTCTGAGGCATCTTTAAAGTCTTGGGTTTACTACATTAAGTTTAAAGACTGTAGATGTGTCTTTGGTAGAAGAAAATATTCCAAAGGCATACTACTCTGCACGTCACTATTCAGGGAATGAAGAGATGCTGCCACTAATTAATTATGCACTCTAATTAATAGAAACTCCATATCTCCAGCCCATGGTTAGTTGGGGCTGCCCTCTCCACTACTGCTTTGGAAGTTTAGGGCACATTCAGATGAAGCAGACTTACAGCACAGAAAAAAACAGTATAAAGCAAAAGGATATAAAATGCTGTTTGTGATTGCCATCTGCACAAAACTACAATTTAAAGCATCAGTTCCTAACCACCCACAACCTGAGACTGTGTTTTCCAAAGGACATCTTCCCTTTTGCAGGTACAGTGTGTGCCTGGCAACACCTGCAGTTACTCTCATGGGTTTTGACTTGCAAGTGCACCTCAGTAGCAGCATTGACAAGGGCCGTATTTCATTCTGTGTGTTTTTACTGATTAACAGCTACATTACAGCGGAGTACAGAAGGCAGACATACAGATAATACAGAATATCCAATACTACAGAACATACCAATAATACAGAACTAACAGACCTGCCCGTTATGGGACATTCAGACTCACAGAGAATCTCCTGCAGCATCAAGCAGGTAGGTCTAAGCACTGAGTTCATCACATCTCAATTCTGCCCAATTGAGGTGGGAGGGTCAAAATTAAAAGGGGAAAAAAATCCATGCAATTTTGAACACTTGTATTGTCTGGAAACAACATTAACAGTATTTGCAGTTATCAAGTGTAACTCCCATCTTCATTCCCATTGCATCGTGGCACAGGGAGAGAATTAAAGAAGTCACATTTGCCAGTGGCCCATATTGAAATCACATGGCTGCTGTATAAAATTTCAATTATGGAGGAGAGAGGGTGAGGGTGGAGGAGTTAATCCTTGTAAGAACTGCTTCAAAGGTAGAGTATGGATGAGATTTCAGAAAGGCTAACTTAGAAGCTGTGTGATGTGTCTGTTGTTTCAGTATCAAGGTCATTCATAACACTTAGACGTGGTTTTCACAAAAGAAGCCTTTTAAAAATATTTTCTTTATTTGTTTCTACAAATCAGCTGATTCTAGTTATAAAAATCCCAATAATTGAATGCCACACAAATCATCAAAGAATTCCCTCACCGTTCAAAGAGTAAGACAAACAAGGCACAAGACAAACAAGAAACCCTGTTTACACCATGCTGAGGAAACCCCAAGCTCAAGCCTAACACAAAACAACTTGAATAATTTTGGCTTTCAGAGAAAGCAAGCTGAGCATGCCCCAAGAATGTGCACTCAGTAGATGCTGTGGATTAGCTGATTTTCTCACTATGCACTGCACTGACTTGTGCATACACGTGAGCTGAAGCTACATATTTTGGGAATAACGCACTATTCTGTCCTTGTGAAATCTGGCTTTAGCTATTAACTATGCATGGCGCTTTCATAATGCATGTACTTGGGAGGAATTTTCATGCCCACAAGCCCTCTGCACTGACAGCTTTCAAACCTCGCATGGAGTGCTCTCCAGGGTGGCAAGACGACAACAGAATGCCCTGCTGTCCTACCGGATCCAGGACAAGAGGAAAACTTCAGGGCTTCTGAAGCTGGCTGGCAAATATCCCAAGGGACTAATAGTCCTTCACTGCATACAGCCACACCTGAGCAATTCACTGGAAAATAACCTCTTTTTCAAACCTCTCTTTCTTAGCTAACAAGTGCTCCACCAGGGAGCCCTGTGGGGCACAGAGAACATCGACTTTGTGCACTGATGCTCCACCAACTGTTAGAGTGAGATGCACAGGTTAGTACATGAAAGGTTTCCTTCTGGGTTTCTCACTGGAAACCAACAGCAAAGCATGGATACCCAAGGAAAAATGTTGAAGCAAATAAACCTCCAATTTGTTTCCTCTCTGTCTCTCATATGGTTAATTTGTTTTATCTGTCTAGGCAGCAGAAGACTACAACACACCAGAGTAGCCAGAATTGTTCATTTCTGAAACTCCACTCCTCAACGGTGCTACATGCTGGCAAACACACACAAAACAGGAACGCGAAGAAAGAATTGGTTTTAATGTATTTGTGAATGGCAAATAGAGAAGAACTGGAACAACTCTCAGTATTGCCTTGAGTTAGTGTTAGCTCAGATAAAAGATAAAGCTGAGATTTTACTCTTGTTCTTTAACAATCATCAAGAATGGGTAGAGAACAAAACCTGAGATACTGCAGGGGATTTCAGCACGGAAAAACTGGGGGTCCCACATGGCTGCCACCGAAATGCCCTCCAGACATTATCACCACCACCCAGATGACAACATAGGAACTCAAAAATGCTGTGTCCAACAATTAAACACTTGGAAGCACAGGATTAAACACATATCACCCTGGAAAAAAGGAAAGGTGATGACAAGAGACCAAAATCTAGCAACTGTATGTTTAACAAAGGAAGGCCCAGAGGCAAACTTAGCTAGTAAAATTAAGGACCATACAGGTGGGGTTTAAGGCTATTGAAGATTATTCCACTGCTGTTTCAATCAGTTCCACATGGTAGGGGTCAAAAAAATTATAAGATATTTTTAAAGCTTTTCATTGCAGAGTGGCAGTAGTTAAGTGGTGTCTGCATGTTTTACATCATCAGTTCCACACTCCTTATTCTACTACCAACTAAGCAGAATCTGAAAGTGCAGATAATTGAACAGAACCTAAATTCAGCAGGTTTGGATGACTTGCACCACAGTTTTAAAAGAACATCCTGAAACACTCTATTATTGATATCAATTTTAAATATGGTGAGTACATGGAAGTCACAGTAGCTGGAAAAAAACCTGCTAATGTGCCAAGTATTTTAAGAATTAAATAGAAAATCCTAAGAATGATCTCCAATAAATGAGAGTGATAAAATTAATCTGTATAAATTGGAAATTCTCCAGAACACACAGTACCTAGTAATATAGATTTTTTAAAGAGTATAAAATAATACACTTCAACATGATTTTAAGTCAATAAAATGACACTCTGAACTCTTCATACAGAATTTTGCTTCATGCTACACAGTGACTTGATTGAGATGAGGAAATAATATAACATGCATTAACAGATGAAAATCGTTTCACGCAGTGGTGACTGAACAGTCACAGGTATACATGCATGTTCCTACTGAGGACTTGGCAGAGGCTGCTCCTTGGCCATGTAGTGTAAATGAGTGGGAGTGAGTCTAAAACTATTACTTATGAAGCCTGAGTATAGCAAACATTGTGGGACTGCTAAATAACTGAGAAGGGAACAACAGATCCACATGGCTAAATAAGCTCCACCAAAGAACACAGTATAGACTTCAGTACTGCCACACACACACAGAGCACCACAAACAACGGGGCAGCATCCTGTGAAGCCACTGATTTTGGCAGGAACTTCATGGCCAACATGCAACTAGAGAAGCTGAGCATACCGTGCTGGAATGGTCCTGTGCTCAAGGGAAGCTCAGAGAACTTTGGATGTGGGATGCTCAAAATAAAAAAATAAATCAGCATGTGGCATTAGCTCTGTCAAAATTATGGTAAGTTTGAATGCTTCCAATTCAAGAAAAATATCGAAAAACTGTATCCAGTGCAAAGAACCTCCAAGAGGATGATTAAAGGACCAAAATCTCAGCTTAGAGAAAGGCTCCAGAAGCACCATCTGTTCTCCTTAACGAAGGGAGAAGGTTAATAGGACAATCTGATCACAGCTTGCAAGTACCTACGTAAGGAACAGAAATTCGATCAAAAAGCTCTGTTCTTTAGCAAATCTGGTCTAACAAGAGGTAATACAAAATTCAGACAAACTCAGGCCTAAACAAAGATATGTTTATGATGGTTAACCAGTTAAAGGTGATGTTGACAGTATTACCAGTGTGGATACCTGTCAGTAAGGCTGAATGCAGGACAGTAGAAGCTGTCATGGATTTTCAGTCACACATTAAAAACATGATCGCACGATTTCCCCCCACCCCCCTACTCAGAGGCAACTTTCTAGCTAAAAAATAAATTAATTCAGAGCAGCCAGGGAATTTTACAGCACAGACTTTACACAAGCAGCTCTGTCTGTCCCATGAGGCCCCTACAGCAGGAGCATCACTCCAAGGTAGAGACTGTGATGTGCCACCACAGACAGGCTCTGTCATTCTGGCATCTATCAGGAATTAAAGTTTTAAGACTGAAGCTTCTCTGCTGTACCATTGGCTGGCCAACATTCCCACACCAAGCTGGTATTTATCACAGTACCTCAGCATCCTACAGCATCTCCCACAAAATGTGACTCTCTGGTATGGAACATGCACATTCAGGTGGAGCCTGAACTCCACTGACCTTCAGCTCAGGTCACATCCTGCAGCATCCTGGGCCATGCAGAAAGGCAACAGCTAAAACAGGCATAAAGTGAAGAATCCAATCATTATTTTCCTATTTGAAAATTAAGTAGTCATTGCTTATTGTGGGTTGTTTTCAGATGGATTGGGGGATGTGGCATTTCTTTCAAATGCTGTTTGGCTCTGGAAGCTCAGGGAGCAAAGCATCAGCTGCAGGACCCCCAGTTGCTGCTGGTTCAACAGCTTTTACTGAGACGAGCCTTTAGAATAAACACACCCCAGCCACAGGCCTGGGCAGCCTATTTAACTGTTAAGGAGTTAAGGGTTAAGGAGTAAGTAGAATTACAGAATGGCAGGGGTTGTAAGGGACCTTAGAGATCATCTAGTTCCAGCTAGACAGTGGAAGATGTTCCAAGAAACACCTTTGTCTAGACCCAGTTACTCAGAGCCCCATCCAGCCTGATCTTGAACACGTCCATGGGTGGGGAGTCCACCACCTCTCTGGTAATTTTAGTTCTTCAGCATGTTTGGTTAACAAGCTCTTTGACTCCTGGGTGCCAGACATTTGTTTCCTCAGGGCTTGTATTGCAGTGTAGTGCATGAGGGGCCTTGGACTCCCCACCTCAAGCCCCAGTTCTCTCACCACATGCTATGAAAGCATTTGCAGCTCCAACCTTTTGGTACAAACCTATTCCTCCTCTTCTGTCCCTTACATTTAAGTACAAATCAATGTTTCCTGCCCTACGTACAGCATACAGACACTGTTTTTAAGAGAAACACAACTACAGAACCTAATACCACAAATCAGAAGTGCAAAAAGCTGCTGGTGGATCTCCCCAAGAAGGAGGGCCTGGGGGAGAAAGTGAGAGAGTTTGGCTAGAGGCAAAAGCAGCCTATAGAACAACCAGAAGCAGGCTGGCTATGTGTAACCATTTATTAATTCAGTTTATAAGAGCCACAGCTCAGGGCAGAGTTGAACTCCTCTCTGGACATAGGCGCATCTACAGCAGCCTTCACAGCAAAGGCTCTGCTGAAAAATTCCCAGCCCTGTCCCTCGGCTGAGACTGCTGCTCCACTCCTCACTCCTGCATGGAGCCACTGATGTTTTGGAGGGGGCGGGAGCCCGTCCCTTTCTGGCAACGCAGGCACCTCATGTAAATTCATTGAATAAATGCAGTCATTTCTCTCAGCTGATCCATCCCCACGTGCGCATGCTGAAGCTGTGCCAGACCCTCAATGCAGCCAAGACTCCCACAGTTCATCACTCCTGAAGGTGAAACTGTTTGTCACCCTTATCAGCATTTCCCCCTTTCCTTCTCCTCCCCAACTGCCTTTTCTGAATTTCCTGGCCCTCCTTTCTCACAGGAGCCTGACTCCGCACAAGTCAAATGGAACCCAGGCAGAGCCTTGAAAGAGACCTTGGAGAGTAAAGGACATTATGAAGTTATTTTAAGATGAGGAAAACTGCATTTCCCCTTAGAGGTTGGCTTCAGTCTCTAGAGCTCTTCAATTTTTAGACTTAAATCTGTCTCCTTGATAAGGCTCCATAGTAGCTGAGACCCACAAAGAAGTTTCCAAAGCACAAGCAGACATAAATAACTAGAAACAAAACTGGAGCATCATCACTAGATGCTCACATGAGCTCTGGCTTCTGCAGTCAGTCCATGTGAGCCTTTAGTCATCTGAAACAGCACAACCCTCAGCTCTTCATGGATGAGGAAAGCTGTGCTGGATCAGCTGGAGCTGATTCTTTCCCCCTCTATACTGGAGTAACAACCAACTGCTAGTCCCAGCCTGACTTGAAGAAATTACTTCAATTAAATGAGGGTCTGATGAGCAGAGCTGCAGTGCAGAGCCCACCCCACATGCTACTGACCCCAAGCTCCATGCAGGTCAGCAACACCTTATCACATCCCACACGGCTCGACAGAACATGAAAAAGTTCTCCTTCCTGCAAGGGATGCTTGTCACCTCTGGGTGCTGCTCTGAGCAGATCCCCCCACAGTAACCATGCACATCCAGGGCTTTCAGTGGCTGTTTTGCCTTGTGCAGTGTAACCACTAGAAACTGAAAACACATGGTCAAAACAAACTTCAGAATTCACACTCAAAGCTTTTATCCAGCTGCGGAAGCTCTATGGGCTCAGGTTTATATCATCTTCACTTTTATTAACTTCAGCTGCTGTAGAAAAGGAAATGAGGGTTTGGTTCTCCTATATTAAGAATCTTGGAGAGTAAAGCAACTAGAGCTTGGATCTTGGAGAGTAGAGCATGCAGTGAGAGATCTGTCAGAAAAGATGGAAATAATTATTATTTTAAAGAACACACAAGCAAGCCAGCCAGCCAAGGAAACTTTCAATGTTTTAATTGGAGATGTTTTCCTAGCTTTTCTGAATTCGAGAAGGGAATGATAGAGATTTTTATCAGACTCTTTTCCAGATTCAGTTATATAGCTCTAGCTCTGTATGCACTTCAAAAGAAATTAAACTTACTTACTTTCCAGAAGTGACTGGTGATTGAGCGTGCCTTAAATTGAGACTTTGAGACTCTTCATATGGCTTTTAATTGCATTTAAAGAGTGTGCAATCATTTATCAAATCTGTTACCTTTCAAAGCATCGTCAACTTCATTTCTTCAAAGAGGAACTACAGTTCCCAACCACAAAAAAATTCCTGCCTATATCTTGCCACCTTTTCAATGTACATTTTCATACCCAGGGCAGCAATGACAGAAGTAATCCCATGGGGATATCCATAGTACTTTTAAAAACAGGGTGCATCAGATTTGTTCCTTAAAAAAAAGGATCTCTACACATCAAACCTACGCAAAATTCAAACCTGAGAACAGCCAAAGTTTGGTATTACAGCTCAGATCCATTTGGTTCCCTCCCTGACTCCCTCTGCTCAGACAAGCAGTTTTTTGCATCTGCTCAGCACATGCAACCTTGCCATGCTGCCAGAGCCAGGAGCCACACGCCCCTGCCAGTGGCAAGCAGCCCATCAGTGCCATCTCACTCCTGGGAAAGGCACAGCTTCAGACCCAGCTGAGCTCCAAACTATGGCGGAACAGAGAGCCAACGGAAAAGCCGAGAAGCTCCTTGCCTTTTCTCCTTGTGTGTTGTACAAGCTAAGCTGTCTGTCACTGGATCTTTTGGAATCAAGACTACATCATCATTTGAAAATCCAGATCCTGAATCCAGTTAAAGGTCTCCTGTTAAATCAAAGATGCTCCTTTAACACAGCATGGTGACACGGTAAGTACCTGCACACATGCTCCTCTAACACGACACACTAAGACATACTAGAAGCCAAGCCACAGCCACTTCTTAGCCTGGGGGTCCAAGAGAAGCTGCTGCACTAATTGGGTTTAACCTGCACCACAAAGCATAGCACTGCATGTCTGGGTTAGACATATTGAAGCAAATCTGTTTTGATCTCATTAGCCTGAGATCAGAATTACCTTGTCCTCAAGCAAAGCCAGTATCTGCTTAGCCCTCTGCAGTCCTCACCCTCTAGTGTGGACAGCATCAAGTTCACCTCCCTCTGCATGTGGCCCCATCTGCATGCCTGGGGCTCAGATCTGACACACCTGCTCCAGCATCGGTAACTACACCAGAACTTCTTAGTGAGATTTAGGAAGCAGTAATTCAAGACAGCCAATAATATGTGACCAGTGAGGACAGGCTGCCACTGTGTAATCGTGTGCTGCAGCTCTAAAGACACTGAAGGGAGGCAGCTCGTCTGCAAGGAGGAGCTGAGCCACATGCAGAGCTTTACAAACCACTTCTGCTTAGAGCTGCTTTGAATGAGCCACAGCCACCTCTGACTGGCCTCGGGCTACAAGAGACCTGAGCTTGCAGTAGTTCTGGAAGTTAAAGGTGACGAAGTTTTGTCCATTGTTTTCTGGGCTTCCCTATTTCATGCATTAATAAGATCAAACCACCACCTCCAGATTTCCCTCAGCTTTAGAAAGCTTGTTATTAAACACTGCAGAAACATATAAACTATGTTTGAACTCCCTAAAGACACATTCCCTGAAGGGGGGAAAATTTCCCTAGACCATCACATTCAGCTCTTTTATGCATTGTTACTGCTACTTGATCCTTTTCAGCAGTGATGTCCTGAAGGAATGAATGCCTGGAACCTGGACTGAAAGCACCAGGTATCAGACAGACACACAAAATGGACAGCTTGTCAAGCACTTTCAGTCTTAACAGGTAAATTAAAAAAACCCTGACTGTACATCAAAAGCATGGTAAAAGGACAAAGCTTGATCAAGGTGTCAGAGCAAATAAGCGGACAGGCAAGATTATTACCAGCATGTCCTAAAATGCTTCCAGCAGCTTTTTCTCCTTCCCCGCCCAGCTGCCAACCTGCTGAACTTGACCCTTGGCTGTAACTTCTTTGTAGACCTATCTTAGTGATGCAGAAATGTTAACAGTAAGTGGAGCTGCACCACAGCTGCAGTCATCATCAGATATTCTTCTCAGCAGCCACGGGATGATTTGTCACTTCTGCATCAACATTCATTGTGGGTGCTCAGCTCCACAAACAGTAGCCATTCATTCACCATTTGATCCATAAATAGACTTGGGTTGGCAAGAAACAGGTCACCAGGAAAATGTAATTCAGCCATCAGGATCAGCAGCTATCACTACCCCCAGGAAACCAAAGTCACCCCAGCAACTTCAAAGCAATGAGTGCACAAGAATAACCACCTCAGTTCCTGATGCCAACTTCTTCACAAACACACTTCCATTCATTTTCCCATCTCCATTGCTGAGACTCAACTCAAAGTCATCAGCCAGATCTCAAGTACAGACAGAACAGGTATTTTCTAGCACAACTCAGAAGGTCCAACTTTTTTTCTGCTTCCAGGTTGGGTTACTTCTCACACCCCCAAAATGTCTATGGTAGATCAACTGAATGTTGTTAGAGCTCAAGTCTCAGTTCTGAAGTGCTGACAGAGGTATTAGCTTTGAATTTGCTTGTGTAACATTAAATGCTAAAGGCGATTTAGAAAAAAGCCAAAACCCAATTTTTGCAATGTTGCTCTAAATAAGCTAATTTGCTATCAGAGTTCAGGTAACATTTGCCATCGCTACTTCCTATCAGTTGCACAGACAGTGTCATAAACAGCTGCTGTTGCAGTTAATAAGCACAGGTATTTTTTTGCTCTTGTGTGTACACACAAACAAAAATGCAATACGTGTATGTTCTTATCCATAGTCACTGGCCAAACAGAGCTGCTGTTTGGTACTACCAGAGAAATCCCTGTTCCAAGAGAACAAAACTTCAGACCTGCAGCAATTCAGGGTACCATCCAACAGCACTAAAGCAGCTCAGAGTATTTCTGGTGCACTTCTGACATTTGACACAGACAACATCTGGAACTGCTGACTCCCAGGAGCTCCTAAGGGGAAAAAAGTGCTCCCAGCTGGCTCTTAAAGTAAGTTTTTTGGTCATAAATGCATTTTAATTGAAGATTAATTAGAAGAAGCAATCTTGATTAAATTTACTTGAGGAAAAGGTTTGTCAGGCTCAGGGTAGAAAGAGAGACTAGTACTCAGAACAGATGGGGCTATCCAAGTACACTGACCATTTCACTCTGTGTAAATAACAAGTGGGAAACCATCAATATTATCAAGAAAAAGCTGTGAGGAAGAAAAATATTCATTTTAACTGCCAGTAAAATAATCTGCAGCAGTTGCTGTATATGTGGCTGCACAAAGGCAGGATAATTCCCAAGACCTTACTTGGATTTAGCAAACAAGACACAAGCATTTGGTTCCCTGCTCACCAAACACTCAAGGAGCCAGAAAACTAAAAACTGTTTCTGTGAAGCATATTGTTATTGTGAGGCTGCATCTTGAATGGCTATGCTGGCCAGAGTCCCCACTGTGAGGGCGAGTTTGGAGAACTGGCTCCTTGATCTGGCCCAGTCTTCCAACACTGCAGCAACTGGCATGAAAACCCTCCTCCCAGGCTGCTATGGAGAAAGCAGAGATTTATGCTTGTCATGTCCACAGCGAAAGTGTGCTGGCTGTGTGCTTAGATGTAGAACATCAACAGCTATATTAAGAATATATATTAAGCTATATTAAGAAGTACGAAGAATTTCCCAGATAGCTTTTATTGTTCAGGCACTAATCTCAACCCAGAATTTTACTAGGTATTACCTGCTATTTTCTTTTCCATCTTCACAACACCTGCAGGTGATAACTGTCAGATTAATATTAAAGGTTTGGTTTAGAAGCATTTGATTTTTACTTGAGAGTAATTCCAGCATCCCTTTGTGCTATGCACTAGGAAGATGCCAGTATTTTTATCTGCCTCCTGTGTCAACAAAGACATTTGGGGACCATTGTAAGTGCCCTCTACAGTAGGCACCATCCCAAAGTTCAGAACATTTCACAAATGCTAACTAAGCCTTAAGGCATCCACAGTGAAAAATATGACCTCCCTTTCACAGATGGACACACTGAGGTTGTGACTTGCCAGTGGACAATGTTATTTCTATTTCTGCTTCTGGCTCCAGCTTACAGAGCATCCTGGCACAGGTCCCTGCACCAAGCACCTCCCTGGTGTGGGCAGCACTTCTCCACACACTTTCAAAAGCTTGCACCAAGCCTGCTCCTCATTTAACAAAGACACAGGACTCAGCACATCAGGAAAGAAGCACAGCTTTGGCAGCTCCTGCAACTTTTCTGAGAGGCACACAACCTTCAGGGCTTCTTCTGGAAGCCTGGAGTCCAGGGCTGTAACTGCGCTTCAAAGAGGAAAGTTTAAATTGCAGCCCATAGGAAAAGCATGCATATCTATACAGAAATGCAGCAGAATGAACCCTCTTGATTTAGTTTTTAAGCTTTTTATAAAACACTCCTCCCCACTTTTCCCCATGTTAACTAGCCCAGCAACACTCAAGTTATAGCTATGAGACACATTTATCAACAACCATTCCTCCAATAACTGAGTGAAAGGCTGTATGGAACCCTGCTGTTATCACAGAGGCACTTACCCCATCTCAAAGCTTATTTTATGCTCATGAGCTTATACACAGATTTCCTTCTCTGCTACAAGCAAGCTGTTTAAAGGGTTTCTAACTTAAAATGGAAAATGGCTTTTTAAAGCTTAAAAGTCACAACAGAATGCTCCACACGCCCAGCATGTCAAGCCAACACAGAGCAAGCATAATGCAGTATCTTCTTAGGCAGCTTCATAACACCTTCCTGCCTCAGGAGAGCCTTCCTTCACTCCCTGTTTTCCCCTCCTACCTATAAGCCCCTCAAGCATTATCTCAGCATTGCTGCTTCATTCTGGTGTGCCAGGGTGCTGCTGGAGGTGCTCAAGGGTTTTAGCATCACCAGAGGTGTGCACAACTAACCTGTAGCTTGCAGCCTTCCCTTTCCCAGGCAGACAGATGTTGAGTTCAGCTGAAGCTATTAGGGAAGACAAACCAGGTTTCCATGGTTATGGGAGCCTGAGCTACTCATCTCAGGAAAAAATGCAATGCACGAACCACTGTTAGAAAGCAGCAGAAACAAGGCCAGACTTCTGGGCAGCTGTGTAGAGCAGCTCCTTGATGTTTTACATGCAGGCACCAGCACAAAAAACCAACCAAACAACAACTTTCTTGACAGCCTGGAGATCTGCAGGCTTAAACAGCAACAGTGTCTTGTACACGTTCCACTGCACTTGTGCTGTGGCAGTATCTGCAGTACAGATGGGCAGGGCTGTGTTTCTGGCCCTTGCTCACCTGGTAGAGCCTTACTACCCTTTAAAGGGGGTCCATGCTGCAGGATGAGGCATTTATTTATTACCAGAGAGAGTAAACTGTCAATAGATCTGAGCTGCTGGTTTTGCAGGCCAGATGAAGCAGGTGCAGGCTGCTCTCCGGGGCATGAATAAAAAGCTTGCGCATGAAAACCCTGTAAAGGCAAAATCTGCAGGTGTGAATTTGCAAATCTGTCCCATTAAATTAGAAGGCTTTGGCTCAGTGAGCTACAAAAAATACACCCAGAAAGCCACAGACCTCTCCCTCCCCTTTTCTGAGCAAAGCATAACACACTTTCCTTCATGCTGTCCCAAAAGTAAAATGGTTTACGATCAAAAGCCTATGCTGCTTCAAACTGAAATACTGATGAGGCTGAGGATGCCAATACAATGTGGAAGTGACAACTGCAGAGCCCCAGCAAATTTCTGAGGCAGTGACACTCCAGGGCAGGGAACATCACATTCTCAATCCCATTTATGGTGCTAGAATAGCATCACAGCTATGTTAATTCCCAGGCAAAGAAATTATTCTTTCAGAGCAGAATAAAATAGATTTCAGGGTTATTTTGGGAGTTCAGACCAGAGAATCAGTCGATCACCTTTCCCCATCCCCCTGATATTTCTCTCTACAGCTACGTGGCGACTGCCTGTCCTGACATCAGAGCAGCCCAGGCTTAGCAACACCTATGCCTGGTAATCAAACTCCACCAACACCTCGGAAAGCTATAAATCCTGTGCTGCCAAAGCCTGTCAGAACAGCAGCCACCAAGACTGAAGCTCATGAGCTCCTGCCTTGGCAGGAACCATGTGCTCCACCAGCAATGGGCACTGCCCAGACACACTGCCAGCTTGTTTCATTCCCCCAAGCCACCACTCCATTGCATAGCAGGGGTACCAGAGATAATGAATGCTGGAATAGAGACACTTATCCAATATGGAATGGGATCAAGATAAGCCAGTTACTTTTCCATGGTGTTTGACCCTGATCTGGAATTAACAAATCAATTAAAATATTATTTTCCCTTCTTCTGAAGAGAAACAAGCTGTCACCATCAATAATGTTGTATCATAGTCTCTAAAACTTTCCAGAAGAGCAAAAAAGGCTTGAGGAGAAGAAACTCAGAAGCATCCAAGAAGGAGGGCTTTTATTTCCCATTTCAGGGCAGATTTGGCTGGTATTGACCACTCAAGGATGACTTCACTTTCTAAAGAGTCACCTGTGGGACATTAATTTGTTTGACAAATGAGACTCTGTGGGGTGCAAAAGCACAAACACACATACGATGCCAAGGCAATGTTTAGATCTACATTAAAACTTGTCCAAAATACCTAGCTGGAAAATAGGCTTTCACAGATCCATATTCTGTAGGACAAACAATGATTTTGTAATTTCTTTAACCACACCATATTGCATATTGCAGCAGACCTAAAAAGTCTTATCATAACCACACAAAAGAATTGTTGGAGCTCAGCACTTGCCCATCAGGATGTCTTAGGCAAGCTGCTTGCTGAAGCAGACATTTGAGACTCTACTTAAAATATATTTGCCTTAGCAAGGGTTATTCCTAAACAGTTAGTGCCACTCTGCTCAAGGCTGTACATTATTCATTTAGCTCCTCTGAGGCACCCGAGAAGGGTCCAAGATGTACAAGTCTTATGGGCAATTCAAACTCAGGCCGGGGATCTGATGCTGTTGTCTCTCCTGTAAAACACTAAACTCTGCTGGCCAAAGGCACCCGAGAGTGGCTCGTGAGCTGCTCAAGCTGCACATCATCAAATACACGGGGAGTTTTAGTTTGTCCGGTCTGCCATTAACTGTAATGACTCATGTGCCATTAACTCTCATCTGCTTGACCTTCTCACCCCAAATCCCTGCAATGAAATTGCAGTAATTCGTGTTCCTTGCAACCAAACTTGACCCCTCTTCTCTGCATTCAAACCAAGTGCATTTTAATAGCAGTTCACTGGGAATGTCTCGGGACAACACTCAGGTGCACCTGCTGTGGTTCCTTTCCCTCTCTTAGGCAGGGATAGAAAGGAAAGCCACGCACACACAAAGCACTGCTGCTCTAAGAGGGGCTGCAGGCTCTCAGCAAAAGGAAACGTCCCTTCTCATACTGATTACAGCCCTCAATTCAGCTTGGCTTTGGTCAGTGACTTGCAGGTCCCTCTCAAACATCCATACCAAGGGCTCTGGCTGTCCCCACATTTTGATAAAGCTAGAATTGGGAAGAAACTGTCCTGCACTGGCCAGATAAGGATACCAAATGTCTGTGTCCGCATCCCTGTTACTGCCTGGCAAGCAGGATGGCCTACAAATGAGTGAAGGTTTGAGCAGTCAAACCTTATTTTCTCAAATAACTATGCAGAAACTGAAAGGAAAGAAACTCTGGATCTATAAGATACTTTTCAATATAATCCTTCCATGTAATATGCTAATAAGTATAGTTCCAAATAAATCAATAAACTCAAGTAACCAACAGAGAAAGGAATTTCTTAATGACAGAAACATCCATTAATATCTTGTTGGTTGGGCTTCAGAAAAGGCCTGGCAAATCTATAAATAGCTATACATAGTGTTTCCTATTCAAAAACAAGAACAAGAATGAACTGCAGAGGCAAACTAATCTGTAAGGCTGGTGCCCAGTGACTTGGAGTGCTGGCACACTTTTCTGTCATTCACACACGGCCAGAGATTAAGCCAGTCCCTACATGGTTAAACAGCTTTCCAAAAGTAGTGCTGGTATGGGGTAAGGCAGCAGTGGAAGCAGGACTCTGCTGTCCCACAGCTTATATCACAGAGCTGACACTTTTGACAGCTTTTCTCTCACAGCTCTGTGCAGCAGCCAGGGTTTGTCCCACCAGGACTGCAGATCTGAGAGGAGGCAAACCCTCCCAGTGCGGCCCTACATGCAGCTCTCACACAGCCAAGAGCGAGACAACCCCAGAACCTGACCAGCATCCCACCCCTCCACCTGCACACCCCAAACTTTGCTGTAGGTGCTCCCAACCAGGTGCTCCCACCCCTGGGGGGCTGCCTCAAGTGCAATACACCTCCAGGGCAGCTCAGTACAGACCACTGTTCCATGAGACCCTGGGCTAGGAGAAGCCCAGAAAACAAGTGAGATTGCACCAGCTGTACGATTGGCTCTGCAGCAGCAGGAGCTCCCAGGAGCTCTGCACTGACTCAGGTAGCTCAGTTTGTGGCCCAGAATAAACCTGCTTTTCAGCTGTCCCCATGGAGCAAGGACCTCTACCCACAGTCAGGGCTGGAGCACAGCCCTTTGATTTTAAGTTACCATCACGAAGAAAGTATCCAGGGTTTAAACTAGTACTGCATGGTCCGGCCAACCTACAGTCCATGCAGGAATGTACTACAGTAACATTCTCGTATTTGCCCTAAGCTTCCGGTTGGTTTCTAGGCGGAATTTAACAAAACCAGGTTTTTTTGGACTTACATAAGAAGCAGCCTGTCCCCCAGGTAAAACCCCTGAAGATAACTAGCCAGCAGCACAGATTTACAAAAAGCACACATTTAAGGAATCATTTCTCATGCCATACATTGCTTTTTGAAGAAAGCATACACTATAAAACAGTTCGTATCTTTAGCCTTTTCCTTCAAGTTTTGAGAAGTGTCTTACTATTTGTTTGTTGCTTTTCAACAGTATCTGAGCAGAGATTAGACAGCAGCTGATGTTGTGAACACTGTGCATAGATCTTTGAGAACTATCTGTCTTCCATACAGAGCAATCAACCATGAGACACTGAACCACTGAGAGTGAATAGTTTCCATTTAGAGTAAAAGCAAAAACTAAATCTGCCCAGATCTATCTGTTATTTTCTAAATTAAGTCTAGGCTTTCCAATAAATTACACTTCATAAAAACTGGGAGACCAGGAAAGCTGTATTATCTTTTCACAAAGTGCATCCTTACATGTAGGCTACAGAAATAAACACTATGATTTGATATCTCCTTTTCCATAACAGGCAGCAGTATCACCTACACATAGATACTTCTGCATACTTCCATTTCTACTCATTTCTTGGGATCCAAGATCCTACCTACTGAAAGGCACATCCTAATGAATGTGTACTCACCTCTCAATCTCTGAGCAGTTCACACCCATCTCTGGGAAAAACACACACTTAAATCTGCATTATGTAACAATTCCCCTGTACTCTGATTTTTCAGCAGGTAACTTGTTTTTGAAGTTGCAAATCAAAGGCTGACTTTGAAGGATGGGCTATGCCTCAGAAAGCACAACCTCCACGCTTGCCACCCCAAGCAAAGGTACTGCTCTGTCCTCAGAGCAGCCCTCTTCTGAGTCAGTGTTACTCCTTTGGGGTGCCTGATGCTTGGAGGCAGTCAAAACCTTTGCAGGTACTGAATTCCAATTTATAAGGACTACAGTACTCCTACAGGAATGCTCAGGATGCCAGCAGGTGGAAGAAGAAAGTGAATACCCTAGAGATCTAGCTTTCTCTTAACTCCACAAAAATCTTCATTTAAGACTAAAAACTGTATCCTTTAACCTCTATATATACACTGAGATATTTACATATGGGTCAATAGCAGAAAATATGGCATTTCCTCAAAGCCCCTAAACCCAGGAATCATATGTGCTAAAAGCAAGCATAATTACTGTCCTTACTGCTGCTCCATTTCTTTATGCCAAAGGAGAGCAATAATATCCTCACTCAGAGATCATCTGCTTATGAACCAGGTCCACAGATGCTTCCTCAACAAGCTCCCAGTCTTCTTTTATTACCACTATTGAGAATTGTCTTTTGGATTCCTACCCCCACCCCACTCCTCCAATTATGCAAGAACAACTCTGCATTTTCCAACAATGAGACAGTCTCATCAGGGTGACTGCAGTGAAGTATCATACAGGGCCAAATAAAAATGTTCTGCTATCTTCAACTAACCCAAAAATAGTTGAAGAATATTTTTAATAAGTTCAGCTGCCTTTCCCTACTAACACACTGCTTCAAACTTGTGGTTCACATCCCCATTCTCTTATTAAGGGAAAGTCCCTGGAGAACTGTATCTTTCACATTGCAATAAGGAGTCTCCCTGTCGTTCATTAGAGAGATGACTTTTCTGACGTTCTAGCTCAGAGTATCATGGAAAAGGTGTTTTATTCCTAACTGTGCTAGAATGAGAGTTTTCCTAGCACTTTCAAGGGTGACCTTGAGCAAGTTGCTTTACTCTGTGCCTCATTTTCCTTTCTAACACTGATAAAGCTCTTGCCTTCCTTTCTGCAGCACTGATACCCACGAATGCAAAGAGCTATGCCATAATTTAGTGTAGTATGTCACAAAGGCTGGCATTTCACCAGGCAGACTGATTTGAAAGGAGGAAAGAATGGAGTTCAGCTGCCAGACTCCAGAGGTCACATGGCATTAGGAAAAATATTGAAATCTATGAGAATGAAGCTTTTGGGCTCTTTTGGCAAAACATGAAATGTCACATGAACACGTCACCTGAACATCCTTGAGATGCTGATCGAGGTTTGAACAGAAGTACCAAAACAAAGCAATTCAATGTTGATGAAGTGACTTCATGTCCCACCAATTTCCCATTCCATCTGTTTTTTTAGTCTGGACAGCTGCTAGTATTGAAACATTTGACCTTTTTAGGAAATAGGTATTTCAAAAGTTATTCAAGTCTATACCCGATCTGAAAGGCTTTGCCTTTGCCAGTATTTCTAACTGACTCCTGGGACAGTTGTTGGGTACACAAGGTGAGCTGCACTACCACCATAAGGAGCTGGCATTGCTTGTTCCTGACTGCTGTAAAAATGGAGCATTTTCAGAAAAGGATTTTGGGTTCTTTGGGTTCTACCCTGTATTGGTGAAATAGCAACATTATTCAGACAATATCAGGTATGGAGCATTACAGTACCTTTGCTTAAGCACCAGCAGCATAATATGCATAAGAGCCTGAGATGTAGACTTGAGATGTGCCAGTTCTATTGCTGGCACAGGTGGGTGTGCCAGGACCAGGTGTGACTGCAGAAGTCAAAGGGAACATGACAAGGCAAATACAGGAAAAACACCCACTGATATAGGTACTTATTGATTTGGGCCCCTGATTCCTCAGTGGCAAATGTACACTTTTATGTAACTAATTAGTGGTGTGCCTTCATCAGGATTTGGCAATACGGACTCATGGATCTCTCTGAACAGTCCCAAATACATCCACCACCCACAGAAACAGCCAGCTAGTACCTGAGAGACCTCAAACATTAAAGCAATACAACTCTCCTTCCCTTTCCCTCCTGGAAAGGTGATTAAAAATAGCCACCTGTTAGAAGCACACACATCCACACAGAGCCCTGGGTATTTACCTCCAGCAAAGAGCCATAAGAAACAGAAAGGAAACAATTACCCAAAGAATAATGTTCTTTCACATCATTTCTCTATGTTGCCTTTTCTATTACTGCAAATATTTGTCTTTGAAGATCTTTTTCTGCATGAAAAATTAGATTTACTGTGCATGGAACCTTTACAGATTATTAAGCCAAACCAACTACACTATTTTAAACTTAAAATATGGTCACTATAATAACTTTATAAAACATGTGTGGATTTTAAAATTAAGGGCAATTATGTACATAGTTCATAACATTTTCATAGCTCTATAAAAACTCTCGAATATTTAAAAGTATTAAATGTTTTACGTAAGAGAACTCTCTCTTATCCTGAAGGATTTCAGTCCCACCAGGAAGTGCCTATCAATCAGCTGCTTTTAGTAGGGAAAATACTAGCAATATCTTTTGCACAGTAGTCTTGTGCACCCTGCAAAATAGTGCAAACAAATGAACAAGTCCTTCGGTCCTGGTTAATGGAAATGTTACATGCAGGGCAAAACGTGAAGAGGGCAGTGACGCACACGGGCGTTTCATCACATGCACTCGTAACTTCATTTACCATTCAAGGGAATTTTCATCCGCCAGGCTCGCAGCAAACCAGCTATAAAGCAATTATGGGATTGCAATCTTCTGCCATCCCAATGATTGCAAGATTGTACAGCAGGTATTGGAGCTGACAGCACAGGAGGAGAAAAAGATGTTATGAAATGCCAGGTGATTAGCAATTGTAACAGAAACAGGACAATTGTGTAGACTGCTACTTCCGTCCCTTCATCTGTGTTTCTGTAAGGGTGTCCTGTGAGAGCACAGATCAGCCTAGAGAACACAGCAAACTTACAGGAACACTTCTCAGACCCCATGTTTTCCTAGTGCCTCTGCATCACCATCTTTACCAGGGACANACAGATCAGCCTAGAGAACACAGCAAACTTACAGGAACACTTCTCAGACCCCATGTTTTCCTAGTGCCTCTGCATCACCATCTTTACCAGGGACAAGATTAGGGCTGAGGCACAGCAGGGACATTACCACCCCTGTAAGACCCACGTCAGGTAACTGCCTAAATGTCCAGGCCTGACAACAGCTAAGAAAAAAACCCACAGCATACAAGATGTTACAACAGTGATCACCTGGAAGGAAATAAAAAAATAGAACAGACGTTTCCTTGTGTCCTTGTCTATCCTGCCAAACAGGTGAGACAGACTTTCATCCTTCTAAAATCTTCAACCACCATTTAGGCTGCTGCAGCACTAATGCAATGCCTCCAGGCCCAACACTATTATCTTACCCACTGTTACTAAACACTGCTGCTCTGTTTGTTGCTGAAGTGGTGAAAAGCTTTTAGGATTCATCATCCAAAAAATAACTAGTCAACTTCAACTTTGCTAATCATGATGGCAGCTGGCATGGGATGCATCTCTCCAGTTTAAACTCATCTGAGATGTTTCAGAGAACAGTTGTGAGCTATGAACTTCAGAGGAAGGTGCAGAGGGAAGCTAACATCACCCACCAGGCTGGGGGTGAACGTGTGCTTTAGCAGTATAATGGCTTAAAACCTTTTGGATTAGCAGGAGAAAACAAAACATCAGTGCCTTGGTTTCAGGGCTGCGTTACCCACCAATCTTCATTCCACTGAGCAGCACAGAGGATTTAAAAGCAATTCCAACACTCGAAAATTCAGAGGTAGAATTTAACCCTGGAGTTCTGCTGCTCTGTACTGTCTTCTTCCTTACCACCAACAAGATGATTTTTCCAAAGCTCCCTGAGCTCTCTGGCCAACAACACATCAACAGCTGGTTCCAACCACTCCCAAATTGTAAATGCTACCCAGGCAAGGTCCCAGATCAGCACTGATCTGACACTAAAGCCACACTGGGTTCCTAATACTACTGCTACACAAGGTAACGAAGACCTCAACCCCAGAACACACATCAACACGTACTGTCCAGGCAGCCTCCCACTTAAGCCCAGAGCCAAAGTCACAGAGTCCCCCCCGCACAATAACTCCATTAACCAGAGGATTCTGTAGCCATTCTTTCTTTATAGAGTACAGACATAAGGGGCAGAATCCAGGTGGTTTACAAGCTGGTGTATTGAACTTGGCACAGGTGTGTGGAACTCTGGCTCTCCATGCCCAGACTTTTTTGCCAGCCTGGGTTGAGCTGAGAGCCAAGGGGTTTCTTCTCCAGAGGAGCAGGCGCTGATTTATTGCCTCATGTAGATGTAATTAGCCCCTCCAGGAATAGAACTGACAGTCCAATATGTCTTTCAGTAAAAAAGAAGAATCCAATATCAGACCCATCCAGGTTTGTCTTATATCAAGGAAGTTCACTGAGTTCACTGCCCATGCTGTGATATTTCTGGATTGCTCTATCATTATCTGAGGTCATAATTAGAGACAAGCTGATCGTATTTTCCTCTCAAGGAGGTACACGAGCTTTTCAATTTGTTACACTCAGGGCATTCAGCAGTCACTGGCTGATAGCCACCTTGGTCACTATTTCTGGGACCAAGCAGCACCACTATAAATATATGGAGTTCACAGCCATCAATGCCAGCTGGGGCTATTCTGGGACAGGGGGTGAAAGCCACATAGTTCATAAACCAGGACAGCACAGTGTGGTTTGAATGGTGCTTTTTTAGTAAAGCTACAAGATAATCTATCCAGATGAGGTCACATCTTCATGGAAGTAAACAGTTTCACACAGCTCTGCATGACATTTGAGCCAATAACCATTGGCAAAGAACGGGCAGAACAATTGCAGCTGGTATCTTCTGCACACAAATACTTGATATAGTCGGTTGTAACACTTGCAATTTAGTGATCAGTTTTGTTGAACTGTCCTGGGAAATCCTAGGGAAAAAGTAAGTCTTAAAGTTTTCAATAACTCATTACTGTTTGTTAACAGTATTAATAACAATAACATAACAGCAATTAATAATATTTTCCCCAAAGGAAATAATTTCAAAACAACTTCAAACTAACATGTTATTTAGAATTGCAGTATGGTATTTTTGGAGAATACACAGGCTTTCCTGACTCCTTTCTGGCAAACAGCACTGTGTCTCTTTCACACAGGAAGGAAAAATGGAAACCTGCAAACAACGATTTTCCCCAACAACTTAAGCTCCAAACTTCAACAGATAGAAGATGTATAAGGTTGATTAGGGAAATAGTACAAGAGCTAAAAACAGTGATAAAGCTTTATGGTCCATATGTACCTCCACCTGGAAAGGCCTTAAAAGCATCCCATGAAATCCACAATCCCTCAGAAATCTGTAAGAGTTGGCTATTGTAATACTTCCTTAAAAAAACAGCACACAGAAAAATTGTTTCGCTTACAAACATGAGCTTTTACTCTCAGTTGTGCTGTTTATACTACCACAGGTGTTGACAAACTCTTGTGAATTCAAGGCAAGATCCATCAGAAAGCGCAGAGTCCAGGAAACCCTTGACAGGCCTGAATGCTAAGGAAAATATTGGGTCCAATCCAGTTCAGCACAGAAATTTCAGAAAATTGGATCTTCTGCAAAATAGATCTGATTTTTAGGCAGCTCCACTGCAAACAGGAGGGAGAAGAGGTGGATGTTAACTTCAGTGCTCCTGACAGACAAACAAGAGCCCAAAGTGTCCTACCTTAAGCTTTGCTACAACACTGACTCCGCCCTAAGGCTGACGTCCCAGACACTAAGGAGAGGGACTGTCCATAGGCAGGGAAATTGCAGAAGACAAAGTCCTCACACACACGAGGAGGCGGGATGGAGAGCCAAGGACCAAGCACACCTGCTGGGTGCCACGGGCAGGCTCCAAGCCAAAGCCCAGCTTACAGAACTGATGTGCAAGTACTGGGGAGGGACTGAAGTGGGACATGTCCACCTACACGGCCCTAATTTTCTCCAAGCCAATTGCCCACCACAGCTATTTTCAAGATCAGCTGGAGCTGCAGTCAGGACATGCTCTGTTTGGTTTGGATTACCGAATCACCATGGAGCTTCTAGGTAATAAAGCTGACTCCAGGAATACAAGAGCAGCAAGGCACCTAAAGCCTTACCTTTGAGATTACTGAGTATAAACTCATGCTCCACATGAGCATAAATGCATTTCAGTGGTGGTGATGCCAGCTTTAACAGTCCTGAGATTCAGCGAGACTCTTCTGGATTCACTGTTCCCAAAAACCTTTAAATAAAAAAAGGAACTGCCTTTTTTTCATATATACAGCAGTATGTCTACAACGGGCCATCCATCCAGAAATTCCCACTGTTAGGCTGAGTTGCACAGCACAGAGCAGTGCTCACACTGTAAGATACCCCTGCATGTAAAGCTCAGCATCAGCCTCAATGCCCTGTTCTCAATTTCACAGACAGCAGAGCATGAGGCTTAAATGCTGCACTCAGATCTGCTTGTTGTCAACCTTAGGGCGGTGCCACAGAGGGGACAACTTAACCAAAACCACTATTTTCGTACTATAAATAATTAAGATTTTAAATACACACTGTTCTTTGTCTCTGTATACTGCCCACGGCTGTATGCTTTAGTATGTCAGGCTTGTCCTCACTATTTCTGGGAACCTTCTAATCAAAAGAGGTGGGAAATTCATCCCTAGTGCCTTTATTTTTCCTTTTTTAAAGAAGCCAACAAAAAACCTTACAAAAGTCTCACTGTTTCTGGATGTTGATATTTTTTGAGAGGAAAATGCACTAAAAGCAACATTTAGGTCTGAGAGCCCAGAATGCATGTTATTGAGAGATGAATCATGCAAATAAAACTGACAGGTAAATCTAGATATCTGGCACTATGTTTAGTAGCAATGGCAGACACATGTCTCAGCACAGAGCCACTTGTTCTAAGTGTAATTCATAGCAATTTTTAAGATGGGGTGGATATTCTGACTTTTGAAGATACCGTATAGCAATTTTAATAGCAGTTGCTAAAACAAATGCCTCAAAGCTATAGAATAATTTGTACCAGTAAAGTAAATTACCTTCAAAGTGGTAGGAAGAAAGTAAAAGGTAAATAAGCACAAATTTTGGGGTTTTTAGCATCACCATGAGCCAATACAAAATGACTTCTTTAAACCTTTACTACTTCTTCAGTAGTTAATAATTGATGTCTAAAGGCATTTAAATAGGTCTTACACCATATAATCAGTATTATTTCCTTTGTTTTCAGTTCAGTAAGACATTAGAGACCTGGCCTTTGCCTACTGACCAAACGAGGCATTTACCTACCCCAGCTCAAATCGAGAACAGCTCCATGTACTTCATTTAAAATCTTGACTGGAAGAGGAGACTCGGGACAGTAATTTTTAAACTTCTCTGCTGATTCCCCCGTCACTTCTCATATTGCAACAAAATGGTTATAATCTGCAGTGTGATATTTCTCCACTGGGGCACACTGATAGGAATAAAAAGTTTAAAAATTAACAGATGACTTTGTCAATGCAATTATTTGATAATGTATGGCACCAGTTAACAGGCAGTCTCAGAATACCAGGAGCGCTGGTCAATACTAAAAAGGAATATGAATTCAAGGCCAGAAAATATCTCAAAAGCTCAGATTCAGCCTTCAAAGAGATCAAATAAGCTGGAAGTAATATAATAAGCGGGTCTTGCTGAGGAAGCTGATTCTACTGTCAACCCAGTTATGCTGCAATGGCTTGTTAGTATCAAATTAGGAAATCCAAGTCTCCCTTCATGTATAATTAACTTTTTTTTCCCCCTCCATTTACTAGAAGGTGCTGGATTCTACATTTTTCCTCATTTTGTTGGCATTACTGCTGTTTCCCTGTCACTTACAGTATGGCAGAGCCACTAGCATGTATAAGACTGAATTCAGGGATATTCTGAAGGGGCAGAGAAATGGCCATTTCTGCATCATAGCAAGCACAGAGTGTGCAAGGAGTCTCAAGCAGAGAATGAATTCATACTGTATGTCTTCTCCTTGAAAAATTTCAGAAAACTAAACTGAATCCCAGTATCATCGATGATGAAGCAATAATTCTGGATATGTGGAATATTTTGGTGTTTCTTTCTTATCTTTCTAAAGCCACTGCTGCAAAATAGTCTTAACAAGTTTTATACTCACTGAAGTGCTCCCTCAAAATATATATTCAAGACTACATATCAATAAAGGATGAAGCTCTGAGGGCTGTCCTTCAAAGCAGAACTTTATTCCACTCTGCTCAATTTCATACATATTTGATCTTTCAAGCTGCACAGACAACAACATAATTCCACTTCATCCCAAACAAATCACAGCCAAACAACCACCACAATATCTGGATCCTGCTCTTCAATGCCCCAAGAAATGATAAATACTCAGAAACAAGAAGGAAGTAGAGACCAGTGTGTGAATGAGTGGATGCAAGGTCCAGAATCTGGAACCAGAGAGTTCAAGCTCCTCAGTAGGGTCATGTCAGAGACTAACATCAGCTGGAGGATCCCTCAGGGTCTCTAGTTCCACATTTGCTTGCATAGTGACTATCACAACACTTAGCACGCCCATCCTACCAATAACCTTGTCTGCCTGGACTTGGAGAGAAAAATAAACAACGATTGCACTTTATACTGGAGTCAGCATTGCATGTAACTCTCAGTGACCAGATGGGCCTCAGTCTTCCTGAAGAGGCCTTCCTGCTTGTCAGCCTCTTTTGCAAATAGCATTACATGCCAGGAAAGTGTTTTTGCGTTAATAATACATTCTCAGCAACTGAGAAGGAAGGCAACTTTCCCTCATTATGCCAATAAGACATTCAGCACTTCTGGAGGATTTATGAAGAAAATCTAAGTAGCCACATTAAGCAAACTAACCTTACCTATTGAAGGCTGATGGCAGATAAAGCCAGCCTTAAGCCAGCCTCCAGTGGGGGTTGAAAGACAGGAAGAAGGAGCACAGCTCAAGAAAAAAACAGTTTTCCAAATTAGAAATGCTGTTCCATGCTTCCCTGATTTCTTGCTTTGCACATGCTATTAAAAATAGCAAGCAGAAACGCCTTACTTCTCCAAGTGCACATCCTGATGCACACACAGCCTCCCTCGGCCACGCGGCGCACGGCACGCCGCAGGATTGCTCCGGCGCTCTACGGAGCAGCCATCATCTCCAGCCACAAGATCTCTACTGAAACATGACGACACCATAAATAGTTTAATTCAATCTGAGGGAAAAAGCCATAGCTTTCAATGTGCATCACCCACATAAGTATCAAATCATAAGGTTCATCCAAACCTGAGACCTGGGAGAAGAAACTCAATGAATTAGCCTGATGATTTGTAGTCTTATTGACTATAAAGAACACTTTGAAAAAGCAGTGATATAGGAGCTATATTAAAAGGAAACATCCTTGTATCACTGACAGGAAAATAGTCAACTTTTTCTTCAATCATTTTAAGCATAACAGCATTATTAAAGTCTTTATACTTTGAGTGAAAGCATTAATTACTATACCCATCAGGAATATTTTTCATTGTCAAATTGCCTTTTACCATGCTAATAAACACCAAGATTTTCATGTAAAAATTAATAACATTACCTCATTTATAGGTCAAAACACACTGACTAAAATAGTTTCTGTAATTCTCCCTAAATAACTAGCTCTTGCATATCACGTTTTATGGCACATTAGAAATGAGTGCAATTCAGACAAGACTTGAATAGCTGAGTAGAGAGAGAGGGAAAGATAAGAGCAGATAAGAAAAATCTTGTGGTAAGCTAAGCCTTAAAAAAAAACTTTTTAAAAATCCTTTTTTTTTTTTTTTTTAATTTCTGGACCCCAAGTGACCTAGGGATGAAACAGCTGTATGCAGGTCATTACTCAAAGTATCCACAGATTATGCCTCCAGCCACTCTATGTATAAATGGTATGTCAGAACAACTGAATGCATTAAAAAAAAAAAATCACTTTCAATTACTCGCATTTCATTCAGTCTAAACGCAACAGCCACAGCTTCCCTATAACTTATGGAAATGGGTTGAAGGATTTGGGTTTTTTCGTAAGAGCCGGAAGACCAAGTCCTGCACCAATTTTCATACGATTTAAGACTATTGTTAGGGTCCTCTTCCCCCTTTGTTTAGTAACATGGTGGGTTTGTTGGTGTGGTGGACTATGAGCATGGCCACTTACCTTTCCCCCCCATTACCCACTTGAGCATGTTAGAGGCCTGTTAGAGCACAGATACTTCCTGGGGTACAATATCTACTTCCCTCAGCATCAAATAGGCTTGGGTCACCCTTCTCATTCAGAAGTTGCAGATGCCCACCCACAGTATTTCAGCAGCTACCAAATGATGGTTAATAAAGGTATTAGACTGCTACCTATTCCTCTAGGCAGCAGCAAATAGTCAAGGTTGGCTCATTTTGCAAGTACCACACAGCAACCCAAGCTCTTATCACCTTTGAGCCCTCCCAGGACAGTCATATTTTTTGTTGAGTTTAATGTGATTTCTAAAGCAAGGGGAACAGACAGCAAGAATGCTACATGCTAGCTTAGAGCCTGACGTTCCCCTCCTCTTTCAGTGGAGACTGAGTCTGAAGCACAGCACCAAAGTAATCTTTCACAGCACCCAACTCCAGCCTCAGGGACAAGGTGGTAAGGTCAGGCAATCAAAGTGTTCCCCTGCTACAGAGAAAGCTGGTACCCACACTGAAAGGCACAGTCTGGAGCATGGGGGAGATAGCAGAAAAAAA